>WOVY01007271.1:17500-90175 GCA_013436015.1 Rhipicephalus annulatus
TCATGGACCCTAAGGTTTGTGAAAAGGTGGTGTTCGTATGTATGTGTGTGGGAGTGTTAATGTAGCTACGTTTATTTTATTGAAACCGGTCATACATCAATCGTAACATAACTTCAGGCAGTAAGCACCTAAAATTTTTATAAGCGGCTTGAAAACTTGGACAGGAATTTCCCAATATTCAGGAAGGATTACTGGAGTATTTTTGTTCAACAAATGGGAAGAGTAAAGCTCGGTCAAACGGAGTCAAAAGAAACATTTTCGGCGCACCACTTTTTTATTATTGCCAAGGTTTGTGAATAGCTTAGCTCATAACGCTACCTTTTTGCTTTTATTTACTATATCATAATTTGGCACCACTCAGTCATCGCTTTGCAGAATCGACTGCATGCTTGTGAAGTAAAAGTGTCCTCAAGGTGACGTTTCGACAAGTGGTCTCGTCTTCTTCGAGGCTAGCATTGAAGAGGTCAAGGCCACTTGTGAGAACGTCGACTCGTAGACACAACATTTTTTACAAATTTTTTTGCCGAAAGAGGGGCTAAAAGGTGAATTAGCGCAGAACTACAAAGGATTATCACTTGTTAAGTCAAGAAAACTGAACTTGCATCATCCTGCAAAAAAAAAATAACTCTTGATGTAAAAATCTGGCACGTATTGTCACGACATATAGTTAATGAAAAACTGGTGTCAGTGGAACCGGGAGCTTTACAGGCTGCAGATGCCCCTTTGACAGGTGAAACTATATTGATTACCCCGTCTCTAGTGCCCCCTTCTGATGTTCATAACATTTATTATTTTCAGAACAACGTTGCTTTGTGATCTTCATCGTAATGGTCACGTTTTCGCTGGGCGAAAAGCAACAACATTGACAATTATTCGTGTTTATTACAAGAAACGTTTGAAGTTGAATATTCAAAAGAGAACAGTTTTTTCTCAAATGTGCTTATACCAAAAAATCATTTCCTGTACGCGTGCAACGACGTGCATGGAAATAATGTATTAGTGGACATATTTAGACACGTAAGGATTTGACTATTGCGGTAAATAGATGTTTCCGAGAATTAGAATAGAGGTATGCATTTCGAATGATTTCAGATCTCTCAAGTAGGTTTTGTAAGAACGAGGAAACAACCTCACGAGCAGACAGTATAGTGGTTGACAATGTCGAGCCGCTTAGTAATTCTTTTCAATAAAAATAAAAAACAGAAAAATAAGAACAATCCTTTGGTGTTTATAAAAGTATCATTTTATGTTCTGCTATGCCATATAAATTCGGATGAAAAAGGAACCTGCTAGTCGCCGCGTCATAAGATGGCATTTTGCTTGCAAAGGTTGACCAGTGCATGAATTCTCGGCTACTTGTGAGAAAAAAAAACAGTGACGACATCCGTTTCTTTTTGTTTGCTTTTGTTTGTTCGTTATTCATTGTTCTTTGACATATAAAGCTAGAACATCTGCCATGTATTATTGTACGCTGAAGAACTAGGGATTATGAATCCTTTAGCAGTCGCAGTTCTTGCAAGTGTGATCATAGCGTCTCACTGTGAACAGGTTCATCCCATTTGGCAGAATGAATCGAGACTGCGAGAGTATCAGATAGCCTGGAACGTAAGTTTTCATATTCTTCGACACTTATGAAGTACTCTATGAGTATGAAAGATAAGAAGTTAGGCCACGTCGCTGCATATATGCAGCCACATGAAAATAGGAATTTCAAGTGTATGAAACCATCAGCAGTAGCCAGACTACGTCTCCTGCAGGGCAATGTCTATCCATCGTTCCCCTATTTGACCGAGAATGTCTTTGCTGCTACCACGATATCTCCACATAGTCGGATATGGCATCCTCAAAAGATCAAGTAACGTCTCATTAGTACTGAAATTTCCAGCTACCTAGAATGTTTCAGTCGTGTGAAAAAGCACCCGGTCTGCATAGCGACATTCATTCAAATGGTAGGAAACAGCTACATATTTTTAAGCAAACTTTGCCCTAAATAGGCAGTTCCGTATGGCATCAAGGTCTCATAACCACATGCTTTTTACAACAAAAACATGACTCACTCGCTGCATTCCATGCCGGCCGCTTGTGCCCCCGCGACCTCCGACGACAGCGAAGCTCTGGCCGACTGGCTCGCCCTACGCCATCTCCTGACGCCGACAAGAGCTCTCGCCGAGTGGTGCCCCGTCCTCCGACTTTTGCGATCATGTCCATATTTCCTATTTTCTCCTTGATTATGAGCGTCGCTCTTCTTGCACCACGCTTTCTCCTTCCGCTTCCTCTATCCTTATATTTTCGAATCCTATTCTTTTTATCTCTCTTTACCCATATCCCTCGTGAGCTACTGTTGAGGTGTCCTCCCCCTGAGCGACAGTTACGGAGCTCACTTTTTTTTCTTTTTTCTTAAGAATCACCCCCCCCCCCCACAAAAGCATTTTGGACCATAAGGTAGCAAACATCTTTGATTCCACTGAATTCGCAACAACCTGTACGCTCTAAAAAAGTTCATGCTACGTGTGCCATGTGGGAGCAGTAGTTATATTGCTCAGATGCTGACCTGGAGGCCGCAGTTAAGTGGTCGCATTTGAACGAAGGCGAAATGGTAAATGCCCGCTTGTGATGTCAGGGCAGGTGAAAGAAGACCAGACAGTCGCCCCGCCACGGTGGTCTAGTGGCTAAGGTACTCGGCTGATGACCCGCAGGTCGCGGGTTCGAATCCCGGCTGCGGCGGCTGCATTTCCGATGGATGCGGAAATGCCGTAGGCCCGTGTGCTCAGATTTGGGCACACGTTAAAGAACCCCGGGTGGTCGAAACTTCCGCAGCTTTCCACTATGGCGTCTCTCATAATCATATAGTGGTTTTGTGACGTTAAACCTCACATATCAATCAATTATCATCTATCGAAGACCGGACAGTCAAAATTCCTTGATCTCTTCATTACTGCTTCTCTCATACTCATAACATGGTTGTTTACATAAAATCCCTCAAATTAATTTCAGTCTCCTAGCTACAATATCAACATGTAAACGCAGAGAACCACGGTATATCATTCTATCAGAAAGTATCAAGGTGCATTACATCTTGTATCGCGACCGACGTGGGTTTCGATCGTTAGGGCTAGTTTCCAACGTTACCTCAGTTGTAAGCTGTCTCTACGCCTGCAGTGTTCACTTTTGTACTTAGCTTTTGCTGACGTGAAGGTCACATTTTGTGAGGACATTCTAATTGTTTTGATGCTCTTTGATTATCTGAGAAGCTTATGCAGCATAGTGAAAAATAATGCTCTCACACAACTGAATTTATGTGCGGGAAGTGTGGATTTAATTACCTTTGAAGTCACGCCACGTCAATTATATTATAAGTAAAATTTATCTAGCACACAATTGAACAAGAACCGAAATTCAGGCTTCTTCCTCTATGTGTTGTAAAGTGAAACATAACTTACTCAAATATACAAGCATACAAATTCAAAGCATCTTTTTGGGCACTTTAGGCATCTATCTATCTATCTATCTATCTATCTATCTATCTATCTATCTATCTATCTATCTGTCTATCTATCTGTCTATCTATCTATCCTTCTTTCTTTATTTTTTATGCATATATATATATATATATATCCCTACGTCTGGGTGCTCTCGTGATCATCCCCTTGAATCCGGGTAGATAGTTTGACGAATATGACCTGCTGGTAAAGACAAGCATACTCTTACAATCTCGTCGAATACGCCGTCAAACACTGTCTGCCCGACAGTGTAACGAACTCGTGGGTGGTTATCTGCTACTGGCATGCGGGTATGTGCCACTGGTGATTGGCACCTATATCTACCCCGAAACGGCGAGAACACACATGGGTAATCTTACTGACTAAGCGTTGAGAAAAAGCTAACATCGGCAGCGTCCTCGTGCTGAATGCAATGAATAATATAAGGTTCTCGGCAGAAATCAAACCCCAGAAATAAGCGTGGCCATCAAGTATTCTACCAAGGAGCCACGCCAGGTCTCGCAACTACTTTTCAAAAAGAGCCTGATGTTCAGGAAACGTCATTTGTGGTTGCAGCGCTGGCTATCCAATAATGTAAACATTACATATGCACTCCTATGCTATAGCCGTCGCGTCGATTTCAGGTCAATCGTAGTTAGGTCCCATAAGCTGGGTTTGATTCGTGTAGCAATGTCCAGGGCTACCACTCTCGCGAGCACCAACGTTCCATATCAGCTTATCGCTTCTAGTGTTGCTAATACTCATGTTCCTGATCGCATCATTGGGTAAGTGCAAAGGACTGGTTATACAAACATCTGGGACCGTTCAACATATGTCTGCGCGTTAAACATGTGTACGTATATCTAGCGTCATTTCATAACGTGTCGCTCAACAAAAAAATTACAAAACGGTTACTTTCCCTTCACATGCTGCACACACCGTCGGTACCAAAAGTACGTGGGATTTGCCGATTTTTTTTTGCCATGTAGAAGTTAAGCACGTTTATTATTCGCTAATAAATACGCACATGCGAAGCGGAGGAGCGACGTTCGGACTCGTACAAGTGCCATTTTCTGTTGCTATTTCTCTTCGTTGCAGTTTAAAACAGTGTATTGAATTTTCTAAATCAAATCAAGTAGCTTCAAGCCTTATACTCCTCATGCTGCTACCTATTCAAGTGGTCTATACGTCATGTTTGTTTTTGTTTATATAGCAATACCCAGTTGGGTTGTGTCTTCGAGTGCAAAAATTTGTCTAGTAAAATGTACTAGAGGTGCGCCAGCTTTTCTAAATGAATTACTTCACACTGGTATTGGCAAGAAAATCCTAATTCGTTTTTTTATAACACCTAATTAATAGGTCGGCGAACTCACTCGGATTTACTCAGACTGAGATCGAGCCGTAAGCTGAGTCCGGGTGAGTTCAAAGCACAATATATATGCAGTTCTCGAGTAAGTATGGATGAGTTGCACATTTTTCGCTGACCTAGGGTCCTATCTATGATTCTTCAGTATTGCTATCATTGCCTGCATTCACGTTTATACTCGTCTACATAAACATTTTCAAAGTAGTATCCTTCAAAAACAATTTCACAATATATTTGGCCAGAGGCGTGAAAGACCTCTCCCTGGCCAACTTACCCCGGCCAAATTATCTCGCCCCGGCCAACTATACCAGGGAAGTTCATGATAAATATATGTTATCTCGGAGTCTGGGTCAAGAAAAATATCCTCCCTGGTTTAAAACCACTCATAACTCATCGTGATCAGCGCAAGAAAGGATCACGAAAACACAAGAAAGGGCACAGGATAAGTGATGTTTAACAACCTAAAGTTTAATGAAAAAACGTGAAATATAAGGAAGGAAGGAAGGAAGGAAGGAAGGGAGGAAGGGAGGGAGGAAGGAAGGAGGAAGGAAGGAAGGAAGGAAGGAAGGAAGGAGGGAGGAAGGAAGGAAGGAAGGAAGGGAGGGAGGGAGGGAGGGAGGGAGGAAAAGGAAGGAACGAAGGAAGGAAGGGAGGGAGGGAGGGAGGGAGGGAGGGAGGGAGGAAGCAAGGAAGGCACTGAAAATTTTAACCCCTACCAAGCAGATAATAGCGTGTGGTGTAGAAATAAAATATTAGTTTCTGTGAGAGCGATTAAAGGCTGGCTCACACACCTGGCTTTTTTATTTTATGATTTCAAATACTTCAGCAATTTAACGCGTGCGCTGGCCCCTGCGCCTCATCACCACATCTATTTTCTTTAGCTTGGCTGCGCTGTGGTGACCTGACCCGCAGGGCGCGGGTTCGAATTCCGTCTGCGGCGGCTTCATTTCCGATGGAGGCGGAAATGTTGTAGGCCCGTGTGCTCAGATTTGTGTGCACGTTAAAGAACCCCAGGTGGTCGAAATTTCCGGAGCCCTCCACTACGGCGTCTCTCATAATCATATCGTGGTTTGGGGACGTTAAACCCCACAAATATATCAATCAATCAGCGCTGTGGTGATGACGCTGTAGTGATACGATACGAGTACCAGAGCTGGCGTGAAATCGCTGGAGCGCATGAATTCATAAAAGCAAGAGACAGGTACGTCGGATAGCCTTCAGTCACTGTCACAGAAGCTGAAATTTCTTTTCTTCAGCACGCGTGATGATAGGCTTGCGGGAATTAAGAATTTCAGTGCCTTCCTTAGCGCTTATATACATTACGTTGTTCTTTTATTGAACTTTCATTTGTTAGACAGCGCTTGTGTCGTGCACTTATTTGTGTTTTTGTGTTCTTTTTTTTGCGTTGATCGTGATGAGTATGTTTCAACTAGCCCGATTCGCTACTTCACTTCACTCATAACTCATATTTGAAGGTACGAATTCGAAAGGTGCCGAGACGAGCCCTGATTACGTAATATATGGGTGGTTATGAGCATTGGCAGTACGGTCTTAAAAGCCAGTTGCAGCCTAAGGGACTAATGAGTCTACTCACTTAAACTCACTCAGACTCGCATCTAGCCTTGAGTCTGAGTCAGAGTGAATCCGCCGGAGTAATGTTTGGTGAGCTTGAGTCCGAGTGAGCCCAATGAGCAAAACATTTTCATGAGTTAATCATTGTGAACTCCTGAATTTTCGCCGACGTATAACTGAAAGCAACAAACATCAACTAGACGAGATCCCGCGATTACATCGCTAGAGCATATGATTGTTATAAAAATACGTATTCCAAGTACTGATCAGTAATAATTAAACATTGGCCATCCCATGCAACTTGAATGATAACTACGCTTTATCTATGCTTTGCTTCCTTTCTTGTCACAATAAATAGGTAGTAAAAACTTTTTCAATACAGGTGTATGCGGGAATATTGCCGAAGTGCCCAATAATTATGAGCCTCGCAAGCAAAAAATTAATATAAAACCACAAAGTATAACGCAGAAAAATCGCAAATAATCGTATCACTCAATTGTCGTGTGTTCAATCAAACTAAATATTTTGTTCGTTTCAGAGCTTAAACAAAAGTAGTGACATCACGTACTACGAAATCAAAGCCACAGAATTGGAATCGACGGATATATATACCAACCATGGAACACTAAAAACAAACTTCACCTGCTGGATTGTGAACATAAAGGATCTCAATGAAACCGGGGGAAACGGCAGTTCACCGGTACCATTACTTGCGTAACGCTACGCGCGAGGTGTAAGTGTGTTTTCAAAACGTATGTTACATGATGACCACAGTCCTGTGCACTACATGAACGCTTGTCTCAAGAGGCACCAGACTCCTGACCGCAGGCTCGTGGGATGAAATCCCGACAGCAGCGGCCGCGTTTTCAATGGAAGCGAAATCGTTTGAGGGCCGTGAGCTTAGATTTCGGTGCACGTGAAGATCTTTTAGGGGAAACTATGACGTCTCTCACAATCATACGGTTGTTATGGGACGTTTAAACCCATCAATTATTATCTTAATTATTACTGTCTCACTAGTGACTCTACAGACCAAGAAAGTAAACACTGCCAGTTTTTTGGTAAACAATTACTCTTTTGACGAGTAAAACTAATCACTTTATACTGCGTGCTCTTGTGTGAACCTGTGGTTTCAGAGTTTTTATTGGGCACTACATAATTCTAAGTTCTTGGTGTGAACTAAAGCACCAGCACATGAATAAAGCTTGAGTGAAATTTTTGTTGAGAACATTAGCAATGCAGTTCAATCACTAAGCTACTGAAAGATGCATAATCAACCCATAAAAATACTGAATTATTGTTTCAAACATGTCAGGTTCATATGAAGTGCAACAAATATGCTTCATTTATAATTACCCATCAAGGCTGAAAGCATAAAAGAAGAAACTCACAATGCGGAAAGAGTATGTCGAAGCCTTCACTCGCATGTACCAAAGAAAAATCATACCAGTGTTGGATAAAACAGATTGCGTTAGAATTGGTGAGAGTGTGCGTTCTTTTTTCCCGGTGAAGAGACAGGTTATTATTTAGTTCAAATGGCGAACTGCCACTCAGACGAACGCAATATGTATTGGCTAAAGTATGATGCTGAAAAGAGTTTTTTTAAATGTTCCAACATCATATTACTTATCCTGTCAATGCATCTGGATGCTTATATTGGCACCCGCATGTGCATGTAAATAAGAAGCTCGCTATTCTACTGACAAAAGCACGTGATCTTGTAGCTACAATGAACAGTAAGACCGATGATGCAAACGCCACATGTGTTTGTTGGAAGAGTGTTAATTTCACCTTTAATTCTGCACGTATATTACTGTGAAAGATTACAATGTACCAGGATGCATTGAGCAAAAGGAGAAACCGAGGAATCGAGGACCATGAGAGCACCGAAAAATTGTTACATTGCCGTTGTTCCAGTTGCAATATTTGAGAGATGCGTTGAAATTAGCGTTATGCAATGCTCACAATAATAAAAAAATCAATAATCAAGAATCAGTTGCAGGTACTAAAACCAAGGGGGAGGGGCACAATTTTGTGCTTGTTTCAAATAGCTTTAGAAGAGACGCAATAGTTGTTAATTTAATTTACGCTTCACAGCATGGAGCGTTTGCAGGTGGGCGTACAAGAAAGCTCTACTATATCAACATTGTAGAGCGCGCGAATATGCGCGTGTGTGGTGATTGACCACGCATCGTGTTGATTAAAATGTCTTGTCGTCTGCGGCAGCGGCCGCGTTTTTGATGGAGGTGAGAATGCTCAAGGCCTTTGTGCTCAGTCTTAGGTGCACGTTAAACAACCTCAGGTGGTGAAAGTTTCAGGAGCCCTCCATTTCAGCATCTCTCATAATTATATTGTGGTTTTAAGACGTCGAAGTTTATTGATTATAGCCAATTATATCGCCGTTGGGGTTCTCTGATACCACGTAGCAAACCTCAACTTTAAATGATAGTCTTCTTTGTTCTAAGGGGAAAACTTCCACGTGAACTAAGAGAGACCACAAAGAGCTGAGACGAACACTGAAAGTTAGCTTCCAACTAGGCGAAACCAAAGCACGGCTGTTATTATATATACGTGGCACAGTTTGGTTGTTGCAAAAGACTGTCATGACTCACCATTATCCCCAAACAAGTTCATCTCCCCAAACAAGTTCGCCCGTTATCACGCCAGCACGTGCTGCATTCGTCGTCTTCTTCTTTTCCCCTAGGACGTGCGCCCGACACGAACTTTTCAGTTTCAGCGATTGCTTCTGCGTGGAATGCAACGACACAGATGATCGAGAGAACGCATCCAGAGGTAGAAATATACAAAAGCAAAAGTGCTAGAAGAGAGAGAAAAAACAGACGTTTAAACGACGAAAAAAAGAGATAAACAGTTGGAAAAACACCAAGACACGGAGAGGCGTAAAGTCTTAAAAAGAAGAGGAAGCGATAAATAGAGAAAAATCACAAAAAAAGGAGAAGGGAGGTTCATAAACAATTATATCGGCCCAGTTTGTATCAATCAATCTTAGTAAAAAGCGCGCAACATTTACACAGAAATACGAGAAACAAGCGCTGAAATTCAACTAAACGTTTGTTACAAACGTCAGATTCTATACATGGGAGAAAGTAGACAACGAAAAGTGAAGGGCAATACAATAAAAAGCGCACGTGCAGTGCCGTATATTGCTAATTATTTATTATCTATCACTAAAGTGGCTAGAATGGGGAAGTGTGATTAGCGCGCCCGCTTGGTCGTGTCGTTTTGCAGGGAACAAGATAGATGGCGCTGCGGCCGGTATTCACGTCGTGCGCTTGAAGCAGAAGCGTTGCCCAGGCCGCGTTAGAGTGTACTCTAGCCGCGTATCGCCGCATTTCGTTATCCCACTGCGCGTTTTTTTTTTCAGTTAATGTGGCTACACACTTTGTATGTTGTAGCTTAATAATATGTAATACTACTATGACGAGAACAGATGGCAGAAGCTTGCACGGATGCGGAATGCCCTCAGCTAAACGCGTTCAACAGGATGTTGGATTCTTGCGATTACAATAGTTTAGTTCGCCCTTAGATTTATTAAATAACTCTTATTGAAAAAAAACATGTGGACCACAACAATACACTTTATTGTACACTTGTCCAAGCACAACACAAAAAACACACAGATGCGGTTGCACAAGTGAGAAAGCAGTTATGTGGCCTGAATGTTGATGTCAGACGGCTAAGTTTCAGATGTTTTTTTTTTCTCTCGCGGGTAGATGCACGCTCCTTGTTCGGGGATTTCGTGTAGAAGGGGAGGCGCGTTAAAAAAAAACTTTATCATCTAGTTGGTTAGGCTCTCGCCATGCTGCGAACATCCAAGCATGACAGAATTCTTCTGCAGGCACGAGGTCAGCTCAGCCAAGCTGTCATGATGTAGCTCATTATAGCTGAACCACGTCGTGAAGGTCATCTTCAGGGCTTCTACAAACGCGAAGAGCTGCTCCGAGGGGTAGAGTAGCCCACTGTTGTCACAAAAGTGAGTCAGCGTAGCGAGGTCTTTGCTTGCGTCCTGCGTAGCTACGAGAAGCTCATCGAAGCAGTCACGGCAGCCGCATTTCAGGATAGTCTTCCTGGCGACACATCCGGCTATGTAATAAACAAGTCGGGCGTCGCTTGTCTTTTCAGCATACACATGATCCACATCAAGCGCCGGCTTTTCGAGTACGCCAGAAGCTTCTTCAAGCTTGCCATTATCAATCAGTGAGCCCACTTGCTTGACACTACTGCCGTCTCCAAGGAGAGAAGTCATTGAGCCTCCTGAACAGTTGCCACTGTTTGGGGCCTTCACCAAATAATAATAGCTCAACCACTTGACTGTGATCAAAAACTGCGTTGCCATAGGGTGATCGTTGCACCCTGAAAATTGGCGAATGACGCCAAATGACTTTTCAATGCAGTCTTGGCTGAAACGGCTTGTGAGGATGAACTTGAAGTTCAGCTTCTCACTCGCGTACCTCAATAGGCCGAGGGTAGCATGCAGAGTGACTCTCAGTCCCTCGGCTGTGCTTCCTGAAATAAACCCAATTTTGGATGGCTCTAAAGAAGTTTTTCACTTGTTGAGGTATTCAAGAAACTCTAGTAGGTTCGTTTCTTAAGGAGAATTCACCTTCAATCCTTGCGATGGAATGCGTGCCGTCATTGCTTCGATTAGTTTAACCATCATCTGCACAAATGCCTGTGATGGGGTTGGGTCGCTTCACCGTCTAACCACTTCATTCTTGTAAAAAAATAGGCCACGTAGGACTTCAGCACTGAACAAATAAAATGCTAAGTTTACCTTCATCTTCTTGAAGTTGTTAGGGTTCACATGAGAAGCGGTGATTTTAGGCATCACTTTTAGAGTGACGGCGCATTCATCTTCGACATACGCTGCTTTGATGTGCTTCATGTACACCGCACCATCTGGGGTCTTGTAAGGGGCTTTTATAAAGCCATTCCTAACACACTTCATTAAATGTGGGAAGTCTGATATAAAGAAAAGGCATCGGCCTTCCTCTACAGGATGTGGTATGGAAGACTTTATCAATGTTGAAGACCCCGATATGCCAAACCTGCGCCACATGGATCGATTCCATGAGGCTCCATCCAAGGTAACAAAATCTACTTTGAGGCCTGCTTTCTCTGAAGCAGCACGGCTTCCATAACTATCTTTGAAAGTAGTGCACCTTTGACATTTCCTCTGGAAGCAAAAACTCCCAATATTTGGTGCCAGGGGCCTGTTAACGGTTGAAACAGAATGACCATGGTCACATGGAATGTGTTTTTCGCTCTCAGGTGTGAACTCTCCCAAATCCACAAATTCTTCAACCTTTCCTGCTGCACCAACACTCAAGCACTCTGACAACTTCATTTCGTCTACTATGAGGCCCCCATGTCATTTGAATTCATCCATGGACTTGGTTTTCTCTGCAATCTCTGCTAACACCATGGGATTATACCCAAAGCTGCTCTTATAAATGCGCATGTAAACTATCAGGCACGAGCGACTCGGCAGCAGGAGTATGCCCTCCCGTCTCACGTGTTCATACAGCCGAGGGCTCTTCATTCGCATTATCATGCATTCAAGTAAGCAATCTGGGTTGTACTTCATTCCCTTGGGCGACTTACGTCGTGCACCCTGAAAACACTGCATGATGGCAAGCTTTTGCTTGGGTGTGAGATCTTTAAGTCGGCTTTCAAGGACGTTTTCTTCGAGCTTCTCACATTGCTGTTTCAGTTTCTGCATAGTGTCTTCATACCGCGAAAGCTTAGCCCTAAATCGTTTAAAAGCTTGTGTTTGTGCCCTCCTCGTTAATGACATACGAACAGCTCGAGTCCGGCCGCGTTGTTTCCGCGCAGATCTTTGTTTAGGAGGCCTTTCCTGAGATGCTTGCACGAAATGCATTGTTTTTCCTCCTGTGTAGTTCCCTGGCATTTTAAACTGAATATTACGGTACCAGTGACCAAGTACTTCTTGTTGCCGATGGCAAACGGAAATTCTTCAAGGGTTCCAGCCCCTGAGCACACACTTAGAGCGTCTACATGCCCTAACAGTAAGGCAGGGTCGTCACACGCATCGTGCAGTATCTGCACTCCTTTCACAAACACTTCTTGCTTCACCCCGTTTTCTTCTGTGAAAACAACCAACTTCCTGGCGAACAACATGCTTTTGTCTTTTCCGGGTTCACACATGCTTTAACCAACAATTAGAGGAGATACACTGAACGTATGTTTCCCCCACGAGGGCGACGAGATTGTCAAACGGCATGCACGAATCGCTGTCGATGTCAACACTGTCGATCGCGTTCTCAGCACTTACTGATGTTACTGATGAGGCAGTTTCTCGTGAACGTTTCTTTCTCGGTGGGGCATACTGTTCAGTCCTTGTAGGGCCCTTTCTCTGCGGTGGTGGCCTCTTTGAGCAATAGGCAGGGAGGTTCGGGAACTGAGTTGGAACTGCTCCCGGAAGCAGCACGGGCCTGGTTCTGTCAATGCGGACGAGCTCAACATTCACAGTGTGCTCAAAGTATCTAGAAATGAACCTGTCATCGAAGTGGAGTTCGCACACAGCACAATTTTCTTCCAGTTTCTCGTCGGCGCGAGGAACAGCGCGTCGCCGCTGTGCGAGAAAGGTTGGGTCCTTCCGTACACCAAACAAGGACAGTTTAGTCTTATTAGACTTATAGCCTGTCGTACGCCCAGGCACAAAACAGTGACTCTGCCTCCGCGGCAAGGCTACAGAAGACGTGGGGGCGAACTTTGCACGCAGATACATAAAATCAACCGCACGAACATGTCACTCAACAAAGAAAAACAGCACGCTTTTCGGCGCGGCAGAGGTACAGCGACGTGAATGCGGGGGCGAGCGCCCCCACGCGGTTCCCTCTCCTCCGTCTTCAGCGCCTCCCGTAGGAGCCGCTCGCCGGTCGTCACACTTCCCCATTCTAGCCACTGTACTATCACGCCACTCAAAACACAAAGTTCTTTCCACGTGAGCAAGATAGAAGGTGCACTAACGCATTCAAAATCTGCACGAGTCATTTCTGTTGATTCGATAATTAAACTGAATAATGAACCTTTGTCACAATACAAAACGCATGTGTTGTCAAAATATGGCAGTCAATCGCACTCCCTTAATTGGATCGCCAAGTGACCGCTGGTAGCATTTTGCACTTTATAATGGTGTTCTTTTAACCTCTCCTTAATGCATCTTTCAGTATCTCCTACATAAGCGAGGCCGCAGGACAAGGGCACTCTATAAACAACGGACAATGCACACTCAAAATATTTGAGCAGTCATAAAAAGATTGGAAATAAGGTTGGTGTACAAGTGATCATGCCTGCTCCAGAGAAAACATGAAAAATATGTCGCGAAACCTTTCTTGTCTTGAAACAAAGTACAATTGCCACATTAAGCACCGTAATAAATGTGCGCTAGAGCATGTCGAGACGTCATATACTGCACTTAGTGGTTGTTCGTGATCATCGTCATCAGCTTCATCGCGATATCAGCGTGAGCGCCATGGCGTATAGTGGGTACCTTGCATGCGCTGTGCCGCGATGGCAGTAAAAGAATGTGTGCTCCAGAACGCGCCTGTTCTTCATCGGCATAAGCATCATCCTCATCGTCAGCACTGGCTACAGCGCGACAGAAGACAGGCCTCGTTCATAAGCTGCCTCGCTTTTAAAGCTGTCACAGCTCCGTAGTCAGGCGCACTGCTCAAACAAAAAAAAAGAGCCATGAAACAAACGCAGAAATATACGCAGAACGAGTGAAATCTGACGACCATCGCAATTGTTACTTCCTTCTTGTTAGGAACAGCACGCTCCCCTCGCGAACGTGATCTCTGCAGCGAGCGAAGTGACCTTCGACCTACCTCCCTCGGCAGCCACAAAGTATATATATATATATATATATATATCAGGTTCGGGTCCTGCCCCCGGCAAGTCATCTTTTCACCTACTTTTGTTTCTTCACATTTACTTTACGATTCGCTCCAATAACTTCTCCTATATATTCCTTGCCACCAATATTGTCTGTTAGATCCCATTAATCCCAATAATATTGTGTGAAACACAAAAAACGAGCCCTTAGGTATGCACTTATTTCCTTTATATATATATATATATATATATATATATATATATATATATATATATATATATATATATATATATATATATATATATATATATATATGTGTGTGTGTGTGTGTGTGTGTGTGTGTGTGTGTGTGTGTGTGTGTGTGTGTGTGTGTGTGACGCTATGATGTATTGGCGACGTGGCCTGGCTCATATCCCATGTTTATTCTACTGTCACTTCTTCCTCATCTGCCTCTACCAAGCGTCCCTGCCTTCATACGTCACAGGATTCCCCCTCCCCCCGAAAGATGGCACCGGTTACAAACTACAACAAATTGAAAAAGAGAATAAACAAAACAATGGCCAAGTTCACAGTTTCACATCCCGACGGAGTTTCACAATCTCACTGAATCTTCAAGCTCGACGGAGCAGTCCGGTGAACTCTATAACAACTCTGGTGGGCGAGGCTGACTGTTGCTTTCCGGACAGAGCGGGATACACGTGGATACTGACAGTACTGCTAGAACTTTTGTTCGGGCTGACCAAGGTTGGAACGCCTTGTTGCATCGGCAGCTCGGATGTCGTCGGGGTTGTATTTTTCGCCGTGAATGGTGCAATCCTGATGCTTCTTGCTTGCGTGCTTCTCGACAGACTGTGATGGAGTGCCTGAGTGCTTGCGGTTTGTAAGCAGTGCTTCCGCGTCTTTCTCGGCGCTTTCTGTGGTGTTGCAGTCGGCGGAATAGCAGGCGCTGGGAGCGTTTCTGGCGACTTTTCTTTGTCCGAAAGTGTCTGACATCTTGTTGGTTTGGAGATCCTATTTTTTGATGTTCTTCAACTGGTGAACGCACTTCCATTGAATTTGGCGTTCGCCGATGCCCTCGTTGCAGTCTTTCTCGTTGTTTTCTGAGTTTGTGAACTTCGTTTTGCTTGCTTTGCTGGTGCTGCTCAGGAGATGGCTGTAGTGGCGCCCCTTCAGGAATCGGGCATTCATTTCCTTCGAGGTTTGACGCGTCCTGTAGACAGCTGATGCATGGTGAGCTGGTGTCTTGCTTATCGGGCATAGTTGGTAATGTGCCATCATTATGCTCTTCAAGGGCTTCTTCGCAGTTCACTGTGAGTGGTTCTTGCGCCTGGTAGCTTGTGACGTTCGATGCATCGGAGCCTTCAGTGTTTCTTCCACTGTCGAGTGTGTATGGACTGGATGGCGATGCATGAACCCGTGCGGATGGAGCATGGCTCGACAGGGTATTTTCCCGATGCGCCAGGTCATCTACCATAAATACGGCGTCCTTATAAGGCAAATGGTGAGCGTTAGGAGCGCTTGAAGAACCACGTGATGAAAACCCAGGTGGTGGACCATGTATGCGAGACGAGGCAACAGTAGGGTGAGCAACGTCTCGTATCGTATGTTGGTGCCACGACTTTGGAAATGCCGACTTTCGTGCACAAGGGAGCTGCGCTTGACGGTCGGGTTTTTCCCTATACACGCATGGCCTTCTGTAAGTAAACGAATGTGCCACTTCGTCTTGAGGCAGTTGTCGATTCGCGCTGGGCTTTCGAATGGTTGAGGACTGCTTAAGGAATGGACGATAGTGTGCGGTTGTCTCTAGATGGTTGGCATTGAGCAGGTCTTGGTCATAGTCGTTAAAACGGGTAATCATCTCCTCTTTGACTTTTTGCCATGACTCGTCATTCTCGAATATGTGAATTAGGTAAAATTTGAATGCCTCACCGGTGACGTAGTCGCTGAAGTTCGTAACCATTTCCCGTTCCGACCAAGATGCGGCGGCGGCGTGGACCTCGAATAGGTTGAACCAGTCCTGCACGGGTCCGTCGTCCGCTGATCCGGTGTACTTGGGGATGTCGAGGTCAGTCGATGGTTCTGTCATGGTGCTGGTCGTTGTCCTTCTAGGCGATGATTCGGTAGTCAATGTATGGTCAGGGTGTCTTCTGGGGAACTGCTGCGTCGATAATGAGTGACTGATGAAGGGGCAGGCAGGTCTCCATCCTGTCGACTCGTGTGACGCTATGATGTATTGGCGACGTGGCCTGGCTCATACCCCATGTTTATTCTACTGTCACTTCTTCCTCATCTGCTTCTACCAAGCGTCCCTGCCTTCTTACGTCACATATATATATATATATAGAGAGAGAGAGCAAAGAAACAC
Source organism: Rhipicephalus annulatus (assembly GCA_013436015.1). Taxonomy (NCBI): domain Eukaryota; kingdom Metazoa; phylum Arthropoda; class Arachnida; order Ixodida; family Ixodidae; genus Rhipicephalus; species Rhipicephalus annulatus. The sequence goes on from WOVY01007271.1 coordinate 34,165, forward strand.
AACTGAGCGGTTGTTTAATTTTATTACCAACGGTTTTTACCGGTGGTAATAAAATTAAGACAACCGCTAATTTGTGTTTCTTCTCTACCCAAGTACGTTTGGTCCATTGGAAGAACTTCTTCAGTATATATATATATATATATATATATATATATATATATATATGTGAAAGTTAGATGCGCTTTCACATAACAACTGTTTATTGTGCCGACGTTTCGACGGGAATCCCGTCTTTTTCAAGGCATATATAAATATATATATATATATATATATATATTTTATTGTCCCGTGAGAATATAATTGAGTGATTACTGTTGGGATAGAAAACTAAGACTACGCCTTCCTTGTTGGTTTCCCGAGCGTGGAGCCAAGAGTGACTACTGTCGAATAAAGAAGGGCTCAGCCCCCTCCCCCCCTTCCCCAACCTTTCTCAGTTGGGGAAGGGGGGGAGGGGGCTTGCGCTTTCCTTGCCCCACCGGCTCATACGCCTATGTCTGTAACTTCAACGCAAACTTTCGGTCCGCGAAGATGGCGTATAAAGAGTCTCCCTTCACGAGATATGAACGCGCAAACGAGCGACCACTACTGAGAAGACGCACACGCTTTGTAACGCGTGGGGCTATGGCACATAAAGCGCACCCTCCGCGCCTATCGCTTCATCTCGCAGGGATTGACAAAAAAGCACTTTATCCACTGAGTTATAAGTACCGTAAACGATAAGAGAGAGAACACAACTTTATTGTTATCAAACTCAGCTGTTTAGTTAGTGCGGAAAAAATGGTTATTTCTTCGTATGGCTCGGGAAAATGGGTGTTGCAAATTTGAAAATTATTGCCGCACGCATTGAAGCATGCCAATTTTTGCACAATGAAAGGCTCTTTTCATAAAATACACCTTGTAAAGCAACGAAAATATTATATTGGAATGAATAAAAACGTGAAAAGTGTGTAATTCTTTTTTGCCAGCTGGTAAACAGTGCCACAAAAAACACTATATGTATACACATGTCAAAATATTGAACACATAGAAAAATCAGAAGATAAGTTTTCAAGAGAAAAAAAAACCAGAAATAGTACGAAAAATAGAGTCTTTTACAAAATGTTTTCATTGACATGGAAAAAAAAAACGGAACAGAGGTACTGCTTCATTGCTGGTGCCATGCGGTGAAGCATTGCTTGGTCTTTTGTGAGATACCAGTAAAGTCTTACACTTTTCTCAGTAAATTTTTGCCTTTTTGTGTCTTTATGTTTAAAAAGTCTGCAGGTTTTACAATATAGATGGATGCCCGTGATGTGAAGTCGCCCTACGGGAGTGCCGAAAAGTGCGTTGTGCCGAGTCTGACCACGTGTGGAAAGAATAGTTGATTGAGTTTCCTGTTAGTAGGATGTAGTCTGACAGCAATCAATGGCTGTTATACAGTGTAGGAGTGTTGACACACCTTGAATTTTCACTTGACATTCGAGAATGATTGAGCCCAATTGTAAGGCCGCCACCTGTAAAAGACTAACTATTTTTAACCTCGGCAAGTTTTTCGGTTGGCCAACTAATAAGTATATTTTCTCTCTCTCTCTCTCTCTCTCTCTCTCTCTCTGTGTGTGTGTGTGTGTGTGTGTGTGTGTGTTCTGGCAGTTTTGACACGCGTATACTTCACCTTGGCACGGTGGAGGCACCTGCGTGTGACTGCTGTAAAGGTAATGAGGTTGATGGTAGCGTCCCACCACTGCTACCAGTTCTAAGAGGTCGGGGTCGATGGCAGATACAGCTGGTTTTCTTTAGGGTAGCTGGCTATCCGCCGTCGTCCGCATAGCTGATCTTCGCCAGTGAGGGGACGTTAAGAGAAGTAGAACAAAGATTTATTTACATCATAGAAGAAAGATAGGAACTTTACATGGATCCATAAGATCCCGCATTATGTACAACAGAGATTCAATTCATTATTCAGCTCATGATTCCGCGCTCAGGATTCCACTCACGTGATTCCGCAATGCTTTACAAAAATGCTTCGGCTTTATAGCCCGCCATCTTCTTTGCACCGAGATCCGAAGAAGACAGTTCGCACTCTCGCCACAAATCAAGTGACAAAGTCTCAATGGTCCGATGGAAGAACGAGCGCACCACACGATGACACACCCGGCCCCCCGCCTTGAAGGCACCGCAGGGCAGTGAGGTAGAGTACGGAGAGGGAAGGTTGAGTTCCTCCGGGGAGATGGTCGCTAACCCAAACGTCAGCAGCAGTCCATGCTGCTTTCAGCTTCAGGCAGTCCAAACGCTCGATCCCTGAGAACGGCCCCCTTGACGTCTTTCCACGCTTCCGGACAGATGGTGCTTTGCGATAACCTCGCGTAGATGACAACAGCAGAGCCGAGAGGTTGACTTAATGAGACCCACCACAGTGGCACTGTCCACTCCGCTGTTCGAGCCCGTTCTACAAAAGGCTTGTCTCGCGAAGCTTTCGTTGAGACCCGACTGCGTCCTGGAACATCTACAGGACAGCGTCTTGCAGACTGGGTGCCGATGAGGTTGAAAGCATCCGTAGCAGACCAGCTTACGCACAATGGCGCCTACCCAGACAAACTGCCGGGCCAAACGTAACCCTCCATGGAGTCTTTGAAAGGCGCGAATGATCGTCGCGAATCGAGTTAATAGCGCATGGGACAGAGGAACCGATCTGAACGCTTCACTCACAAAGTGGGTAAAGCACCGATGTGCTAACCATGGTGATGTCATGCAGTGTCTTCCCACTGCTCATAAATGGTCTTCGACCCCAACGTAACCGCGGCAAAGCTCCACTTTTGAATTATACCTTTTGAAAGTGAGCCTTCTTGCCACATGCACTGTACGCTTGGGACGTTTACATACGTTTTATGTTCACGGGCTCACGGACTGCAAATCTTCGACCTAGTTCCTGGTAGTGTATTTTTCATCACGTGTACTTAAGCTGCTTCATGGCTCAATCATCCATTTAACACTTCGTACATGCCACAGGCAGCTATGAACAAATCTGTCTTTTGACACCCGGGTGCGTGGATAACCAGCAAGTAGAACAAAACGTAATGTAAGTGGGTGCCGCAGTGCATGGCGCCTGTCCAGTGTTTGAGACTGTTGTGTCTGGCCATGCATTTATTTACATGCTTATTGGTCTATAATCTTTAGCGTCACTCATTTGAACAGCCACCGCACCGATGACGACTGCCATGGAATAAACAATAGACGTACATCCAGAGATATATTCTTGCGGCACGCACTGAGCATGCCCTCAGCCCTACTACCTCGATTTACATTGCTCTTATTTCTCTACAACATGACAGAATCATCAAGCACTTGATGCAAAGAACTTCATAATTTGTAATGAACTGCTAACGACAAAACAAAGCTTGCCTGCCGTATACCAACATCGTGATGGAATCTTGCCAAGTTCAAACAAGGAACCTGTATCGTAGACATTATTTCATATACTCGCAGGCACCTCGATATTAAATCAGCGTTTATTAATAGACGACGTATACTTGTTCCTTTCGGTGGGTTTTTTTTTTGCATAAAAAGTTTATATTGGCGCATGTGTGGCAATTACCATTTCAAGAAAACTTTGTTGGTGCTTGAGCTTCGCCTTCAAGAGTAGAACACCATAGCGTACTCGGCCTATATGTGTGTCAGCTCATTGGTTGCTGCGTGACTTCAGTTCATCTTTCATTCCCCTCACCCCTTTCGCCAGCACAGCGTAGCCAGCTGGTCTGAAAACTGGGTAACCTCCCTGTCTTTCCGCTTAAACTTTCTTCCTTCAGTTCAAGGTGGATATTTCAACTTTGCCGCAAAGAATCCAGCACATTTAACATTTGTCGTTTCAAACTATTTCAGGATGTCTATTGCAAGTGCAATTGTGAAATGCCCACTATCCCATATTTCTTCTATTTGGAAATTAAGGAGGAGTCCGCAATGCATCTGTTAGGTAAACGGGAACCTACGCAGCTATAGACTATGTCTGAGCGCTTTGTAATCGGTCATTCCTTTCTCAATTCTTATGTGTTGACGCCTGGTGTCATTGTACGCTCCTGCCACGGAAACACTATATGCGTTAAGACGGCTGGATTATTTACAGAATATTTGTATTTTTTTCCGAAGCAGTATTAACACCTACTGCTCGCTACGTTAAAAACTTGGGTTCAGTTCATGTTCAAACGTTTTTTATTACTAATTTATTTGTAGTTATCTCGATTGTTAATTTAAGAGAAACCTTTGTTTTTCGCTCACAACAAAAATGATGATGCCGAGACGATAATTTCAGAGATACAAGCTCGTTAACGCAATTCTGTCAACATTTCAACTGCAGTATTCTGACTGCCCACTCGAAGGCTGATGTAGAAAGTGCCATACGTGTTACACTTGTAATAAACGAGCCTCAAAGTTGTAGTTAGACATATTTGTAGTATGGCGGGTGACCACTAAAAATTTAGTCGATTAGTGTTTCTTTACACTCATGTACATACATAACCTGCTGCTTCGGATATTAAATTTGTAAAATATACGTAGCAATAAATCAGCATCACATTTCGCGTTTTAATTGGCCTCGAGATTATCCAGCACTATATTTGATGAAAAGTTCTAATGTAACTTTAATGTGACAGTACGTTTTCATTTGTGAAATGTAATTGTAATGAGTTACTTTTGCATTTAGGGAACTTGTAACGGGAACTCATTCCATTATTGGGAATGAACGAGAAACGTGCTTTTGTTCCTGTTTTAGAAGAACGTGTGCAAAACTGCAACATTCCTATTAACTTGGCTTTATACTTTCCAGGTTTTTCAAAGATGTACGAGTAAACACAGTTTCCAAGTTTAATTACACTATAAGAAACGCAGTTGAGTACAAATATCAAGGTATGCGTGAAAATTATCACATTACATTATTTGTTTTTAAGAAGCCAGTTCATAAATGCCACTACCCTTCAAGAGGAAGGTATGTATTAGTTGCATCTTACCCGTGCTTACCTACAGAGCAGAAGCCTGGAGGATTACAAAGAGGGCAGAACTTGAGTTGAGGACGACTCATCGTGCATTGGAAAGGAAAATGATAGGTGCAAGCATAAGGAACAACAAGAGAGCTAAGTGTATCAGGGAACAAACGACTGTTAAAGACACCCGTTAAGGACACTCGCTATAGTTGAAATCAAGAAGAAAAAATAGTGATGGGCCGGGCACGTAGCGCGAACGCAAGATAGCCACTGGTCATTAGATCTGAATTCCAAAAGAAGGCAAGCAGATGAACGGGAGACAGAAAGCTAGGTGAGGAGATGACATTGAAAGTTTGCGGGTGTAATGTTTTGTGTTTGCGGAACTATTTTCTGTTAACAATGCAAACAGGTGGTGTAATCACTGTAGTATTACAATATAGAGTATTTTAAAGTATAAAATACAGAACGTTAAATTTGTGTTTAACGACAAAGTAAACAAAAGTTTATTATTTATTTATTTGTTTATATACTGCAGACCTCTAAAAGGGCTGTTGCAGGAGTGGAGTTATACAGGGCCAAAAAAATCGCAAGTAAAAGATACATAAGAAGTTGTAACAAAATAACAACTAAACACATAAAGGAATTAGGCTTTTGTTACATAAGAATTTTCAACAAATATAGTAACATAATCATTAAGGGGGAGTGATCAAATGTGACCAGGAAAAAAATTCCATACATCTATTCTTCGAGGAAGAAACTATACTTGAATGTATCTGTGCGTGCAAAAGAGGTAGCAAGGTTGAGCTCCTGGAAGTTACGGGTAAAGGAAAGCTGAGCAAATAACAAAAATGCTGTGTTTGAAAGGCGTTATGAATGGTTAATTATGTTGTGCAAAAGTTTTAATGAATCTACGTCTCGAAGTACCGAAAGAGGTTCTAACATTAGCTCCTGTAATGCTAATGACGGTGAGAAGTAGCGGTCCTACCTGCAAAAAATGAAACGGGAAGCTTTCTTTTGAACTGCTTATAGTCTGATTATGTCACATTGTTTGTAAAGTGACCACACCATGGAGGCATAATCGATGATAGGGTGAACAAGAGATTTATATATTAAAAGTTTAATATCTTTTGGGGCATTCTGCATTCTTCGACGAAGATATTTTAATTGCTTTAAGGCTTTGGAACATGTTAAGGCAATATGAGTAGACCATAAAAAATCATGAGTTAATGTGACGCTAAGTTATTCGTACTGCATAACACTTGCTAAAGAGACACAATTGAAGAAGTATGTGGCAATAACCGGCATTATTTTTTTCTAAATACCAGAACAACAGTGTTTCTGAATTTAATGTTCATTTTCCATATTTCTCACCAAGCACAAAATGAGGTAAAGCAATCATTCAAACGATCTTTGTCGCTTTTAGTAATGATTACGTCATATAAAGCGCAATCATATGCGTAAAGGCGAATGTTTGAGAATATATAATCTGCAAGGTAATTTCTATAAAAAAAAATAATAAAAGACCAAGGACAGACCCTTGTGGGACCCCAGAGCATACCTTAAAACTGATGACCTTGTAGAACTGAAGTCGACACATTGATAACGATTATGAAGAAAACTAGCAATCTAATAAACCATACGTGAATTTTGCGAGATGATGCGCAGTGTGTGTACAAGATGATAACGTAGTGCCTTGTGAAAGGCTTTGGAGAAGTCGATGAAAAGTGCATCAATTTGATGGCCCTGGTCTAAATTATACGCAATGTTGTGAGTGAATTCAGTTAATTGGGTGACGGTGCTAAAACCACTTGTCAAGCCATGCTGTGCATAAGTTAAAATATGCTTTGACTCAAGAAAATCTGTTATGTGTTTGTATATTATACGCTCCAACATTTTACATAAATACGGCGTTAAAGAAATTGGCCTGTAATTAGTTTTGTCGGACTTGCTACGCAATTTATACTATGGTATTATTCTTGGAAGCTTCCAAGATGACGGAACGGGACTATTTTCTAAATATTTTCTAACTATAATAGCAAAGTAACGAGAGGTCCATTGAGAATAACGCAGTAAAAGCAAATTAGGAACATAATCTGAACCACTACATTTCTTGGTATCTAGTTTTCAAATCAACTTAAGAACTCTATTGACACTAATTGTTATGTCTGGAATCGAGTGCTCAGAATAAATATTGCAAACCGAATATGATTGAAAATGAAATGCGTCGACATAATGAAAGTATTCATTGACTGTGTTAGATATGCACATGGGATCATATACCCTTTCATTTTCGATAGTAAATGAAGGTGCTGAGTTAGTAATGGGTATGACAGACCAACAAAAGTTTCGTGGGTTATTTTTTGAAGTAGCGATACTGCAGCACTATAGAATAAGTCATCGGCAAGCTTTGTTTTCTGTTTAAGTTCCTCCTTGACAAATATGGATGTGGCAGCGAAAATGGGGTCGCCATTGCTTTTAAAGCGGCGGAGGCGCCTAACACGGCGAGATAGCCGCAATATTTTTCTGTTCATCCAGGAAATTGCACAATTTAGTTTTTTTTTAATAGGGACAGAACGATGAATACGTTCATGTACAATGTTTTCAAACTCTCGAACTAGGGCATTCACATCGCAGTCTACTAATACTAATCATCACGAATGGTTCGTAGTTTTCAGATAACACTTCACGAATTGATGTACCATCAGAGCGATTGAAGACGAAAAATGCTTGACTGGCAATGTGGGGCTCGCGGACCCGGCATTCGAAAGATATGAACACTGTCATGTGATCAGAAATCCCCTCAATAATTTCGCAATCGTACAGCTTATCAACAACGTCTGCACTAAAGGAAACCAGGTCAAGACATGCATTCTGTCTTGTTGCTCCATCAACTACTCGCGTAAGCCCAAAGGACGGTGAATAGTTAACTAGTTCAATACGTGAATACCCGTGACATGAAAGGGAGGGCCAATGAATGCCAGGTGTGTTGAAGTCACACATTAGGATTAGACTACATGCATGAAAGTTGCGTATGTTCTTGCAATCAACAAGAAGAGAAAAGTTATCAGGTGACGAACCAGGTCAATGATAAAAAACATCGACGATAATATGTTTATCGCCTATGTACAATTTACATCAAACAGACTCGAGCTTAAAGGGGGGAGAGTTAAGAAAAAATTTTAGATCTGATTTTAGAAAAAGAGCAACTCCACAGTCCTTGCCAATTTGATGGTGTGTTCGCACAGCCAAATAACCGGGCGGCGTAAATTCAGATTTAAATATTTGATCATGAAGCCAAGTCTCAGTGGCACCCAGGGGTGCAAGCTGTTACAAGAGAAAGGAACTGCGGGAAATTATTCACTAAGCTTCTTGCATTGATGTGTAGGAAAGTGGCATTATAGGAGTCGTGGACCTGTCATGTTAAAACCGATGTAGCTGAGAGTGGCTTTGACAATCTTGAAAGAGCGTTGGCATTGTTCACAGTAGTATTTACAGGCAGACCCGATTCATTCATCACGGAGCTTGATACTTCATCTCAACTGTAGTAGACACCATCTATGAAAGCATGGTCATAACGCAATTTCACCACAGTACCACGGTCACGAAATGAAGAGGTTGCTGCCCAAAGTTTTTTTTTTTTACGAGTTGCACGCACTTTAACTGAAAAGTCTTCTGTGATGTAAAACTGCGTTCCCTTCAGTTTTTTAAGTTTTCATTATTTCAGTTCTGTTGCTGAAGTTCAGTAATTGTAATGTAACTGGGCATGATTGACCTGCTCGGCTGGTGCCAATTCTTTGACAACGCTCAACAGGTGGGCAAGGTACTTGAAGTTGCTCTGTGAAAATCTGCTTTACCTTTGTCAAAAGTGCGTCTGGGATATCACTGCTTGATTCATCGATTCCGTGCATAATTAGGTTGTTACGCCTGGAATGGTTTTCAATGTCATCAGTTTTGTTGTTATTTTTCACCAAGACTGAGACAGCCCAAGATAATGCACGTACGCCAGAGCAGAATTGACTGGATGAAACAACAGGATCGGTGAAGTTTTTTTTTTTTTTTCAAGAGTGCTTGCAAGTGATTCCAAGGCATCAAAACACTTGTTGACAGTTTGCTGGAAGTACTTCGTATTGGCAATATCTCGAACGATTTGTTTCAGCCTAGCCAACAGTTCACGTAGCATTTCAAAAATATTTCTCGAGCTGTCATCAGACTCGACTGACGTACTACACAATGCACCGATACCTGTCACATTTTTCGATAATTTAGGGGGACCATGATTTAGTTATATATAACTGCTAAGTATGAACCTACCTACGCAATAAAGTGCATTTGCAATAGAGCAGCCGCAAATACCGATCATATGATCTAAAGCAATGAGCATAGACACAGTAAAGTACCTGCATGAAAAGCAAGATGCGGTTTAGCATCCTGCCGGAGCTGCTCCTGTCTTTCCTACTGACGAGAGAAGCCGGATCCATGGTATTTATGCTTTCTGCCAAGCACGTCACTCGATATTAATCGAGATTGGTTTTGTTTTGCGGCTGATCACAACTGAAACATTCCTCGCATTTTTAATTATTAGCCAGGTGACGCTAATTTCACTCGCGTCTAATGTGGGCCCAATTAAGTTGTTTCACTCACTCACCTCAAGTTTGGTGGGCACAATAAGGATCATACCTGACAGACAATGATGTGGAGCGAAGTATTGGGAATGTTATTAGATACAACTAATTCTATTAACATTCGCTATACTTTTCCTGGAATCGTTATCTGTTAGGTTTTATCAATATCAACAAGAAAGCGTTAAAAGTTTGTTTCACAGAAGTTCAGTGTCGGCGTTGGCATCGTTGGTTGTAAGCGAAAAATAATCATCTTGTGCGTGACCGAAAAATGTAGGAAGATGCAAATAAAATCAATAATAAAAACTTCCAGTTTGGAGTGTGAATAGAACGCAGTATGGTTGCGTGGCAAGCAGGTGTTCTACCCCGTCACCATGACCATGCTTAGAAACATAGTAAAATTATATTCCTTTGCTTGAAAATAGAGTGAAAATAGCTACAAGTTTAAAAAAAATACGAGTCCTCTATATACCCTTCACAATACAACACGTAATATCGCCGTATTATTGATTCATACAAGCGTACTTTGCCTTCACGCGATGGAAAAAATTAGTATCTTGATGACTTCATGCGTTAAAGTCAGCTATCCATTAAAGAAGGCGCCCACGTAACTGCTCATATTCCCTTAAAACCACGTAGTGGCTTCATAGCAAGTTCGAAAAGATTCCACGCACATAATTGCTCGTGGTTCAAAGGGGCCCTATAACGCTTTTCACCACACAAACTGTTTTACGTGTTTATCTAGCTGGTCGCGTACACTGATCGCTTACGAGATAGGTGCTGTAGGGGCGATAGGGACCCGTAGCGCAAAGTTATTCAGCGTAGAGAAATCAAAATACAATGAAATGAATGCTTACACGCGACCACAGGTTGGCGAACGCACTTATCAGTCAACTCACTCAGACTCACTCAAGCTCAGATCAAGCCGTGAGTCTGAGCCTGAGTGACTTTGGGTGAGTAATACTTATATCAGTCAACTCACTCAGACTCACTCAAGCTCAGATCAAGCCGTGAGTCTGAGCCTGAGTGACTTTGGGTGAGTAATACTTAGGTGAGTCTGAATCTGAGTGAGTCAAGTTGAGAAAGAGTTTCGCGAGTATGAGTCCGAGTGAGTTCGGCCGAAAGAGAGAGAGGGAAACAACTTTATTTAAGTGAAAAAAATTCACTGAGCAATGGCGGTCAGGCAGTGCCTGGCCGCCACCTTTTCAGATCGCTGTATGGCCTGGAGCTGCACTTCTAGGCTTGTACCACGGACTACACATTCCCACGCCTCGCACGAAGAAGTGGTCAGATCAGACGGGTGTAGATCCTCGCTGCAGTCTCATAGTATGTGAGAGAGGTAGGCGATGGAGCCACATTTGGAGCAATGCGAACTGAACAGATTGGGGTAAATATGTGCGTAAACCCGCGAGCATGGCAACTAGTTCGTTTGGAGGCGGCGCCATGCGATAGAAAAATCTTGGTGGGTCTGAGTTCAAGGGATTCCGTAGTTCAAGATATATTTCTTGAGTGAGTGCGAGAGAGATCCACTTTTTTTTACTGACCTACCGTTTCGTCTTTTCGCCCCCAGCATTTCTGCCTGCCTTACCTGAATTAACGTTTATACTCTCGTCTATTCACGCATATTTTAAAGTAGTTTTGTTCATGCACCATTTCAATACTCACTGATCACAGGCGCTAATTACGTTGGGGGTTGTCTTGACGTTCCACCCCTCTATCCTCTCTACATCTCTTCCATGGAAGTTCCAAATAAATATATCCTATATTATAATGTCTCTTCCAAGGAAAGTGACCTAACTGGTTAGCGACCCCTGAAAACTCATAATCGAATGTACTATATAAAACGGTGCCAAGAAGAGCACCGACTACGTGGGATATTGGTGTGACAGAGCATTCACACCTTGGTCGAGAAAGCTCATGTTAGGCTCACGGACTCATAAGTCGACTCAGTCTGCTTCACTCTGACTCAGATCGAGTTGCGAGTGTGAATCTGAATGAGTTCAGTTGAAGAAAAGTTTCGTGAGTGTGAGTCCGAGTGAGTCTGCCTCCGAAAAATATTGCTGAGTCTGAGTCCGAGTGAGCTCAAAGAGACAAATGTATTTCATGAGTGAGTCGGAGTCAGCTCCACAGGTTTTGTCGACCAATGCCCCCAACTCAATTTTCGCGCACTCCCCTTACCGTGTTCCCCTCACCCTGTGTCGTCAGAACGCTGCCCAATTAAGTGAACTGAAGGCCATACCGTAAAGGACAAAGGTCAAAGTGTTATTTTTGAATGTTGCTTTCAAATGCTTTTCTTGAAGCTACTATGTGCGTTTCAACTAAAGTGCACGCGGATATATTACAGAAATAACGTTTTTCTTTCGTTAGATAACACTACAGCCGATCCAGTTATATTTACCGATGGTGAGATGTGTGACCTATTTAACGTCCCGAGAATTTCACCCGAAGGTGGTAAGTGCACCACATATATTAATCCTAACAAATACTCACTTATCTTGAATGCCTGACCCACGTCCATTAACGCAGTTTTAAAAAAACGACTTTTCGTAAAGGAGGGTAGCAAGAGAGCTTGTCAAGCATGTCATTATTATTACTGCCACGAGCACCATTTACACGCTTTAGAATTTTCCATACCACCCCAGCACGCGCTGCTGCAAGTTGCCGAGAACTCTGATATCTATCTATCTATCTATCTATCTATCTATCTATCTATCTATCTATCTATCTATCTATCTATCTATCTCTTGAATAAAGGCTCAATAACTGGTACATCTGATATCCCATTTATCCTAAATTCTGCCTTATCGAAAGCATGAAGCCAGCACCAAAAAAATTTCTATTAGATCCCGGCATTTTGTTTTCTTGCTACATACGTGAATGCTCTTCTTAATGTGTGTGCGAAAAGCTTGAAAGTAACACTCTTCGTCATGCTGCGACCTCTTTAAATGCGGCCGTTGTGCGCCACTCCCATGTTTTAGCCTCAAAACGTGTTTTGCACCCCTGCCTTCTTACTAGAGGCTGGATTTTAAGACAATAATAAATGGGATATTAGGCGCCAAAACATTGGCAGCCGTACAGAGTTTTACGTTGGCAAAGTCATAAATATAGGAACAATGAAGTTCTAAGAAAACTCAAATTTTCAAAAAAATGCATGCGCATTTCTGTCTACGACATGAAAACAAAAAAATCTTAGAGATAAAACTTTCAAAAACAAATCTTTGAAAAAAAAAATTGGTCCGAATCTACATGTTACACCGTAAATGTCCTCGAAAGACGATAGTCTTGCGTCTGGAGAGAATGAACAAAACGTTTATTTGATGTTCTGTGCAAGAAAATCGGTGAATGGTATTCTGAAGGCGCTGCGTTAAAGTGCCTCGAGCGTGTAGCGGAGACGAACAAGCGCATCTGGGCACGTTATACACGAGCGCCATCTGGCAGTTATTTACGAAAACGAAAGCGTGTGCGACCGCGGAGAAAGATGCGCGCTAGTCTCGGAGGTGATAAAGTGTAGAATGCAAAGCGATGGGCAGGTGCCACCACCGGGTCGTCGTAGCAAAGCGTTGGAAACGCCTTCTTGAGCATCGCGTTGCAATGTCAGCGCAGCGCGATAAACGCCACAGTCCTTAGAGTTACTTGTGTGTGCCTCTTCTCGTATAAAGGCAGACGTACAAAGCATAGACGTGTTGTTAAGGCGCCTCAGATATGCGCACTATTGCCTTTTTAATTGACAATCGCACAAATATGAACTCTAAACCTTGAGCTATATTGGTGGGCGCTGCGGATGGGGTTAGCCACTTGGTGCCGTTTGAGGTAACAGACAGACAGACAGACAGACAGACAGGCCAAACTTTTTCCCTCAATGGTCCCCAAGAAAGACTATCGTCTTTAAAGAACCTTTGAGATGCAAAGGTGCCATGACGTTTTTCGCGCACGTTGTGAAGAAAATTGTCTCTCCATTTATTTTTCAGCGCAATGAGTGAAGTGTTCATCGTCGAATAAGAACGCTTCTTGGTCTCTTTCGTTAAGAATGGTTGAGAAAGGTAGCACAGGAGCAAATATCCAGCCTTCTAAACGGGTCTTTCAACCTCGTATTAACTTTCGTGAAAATATCAAATTATACCAAAAAAGTTACATATAACAACTTTCGCCTTCGTAGATAACAAGTTGAAACTTAAGATTGTACTTTTCGTTTAGGAATTTTCAGTTTTTTTGTAGATTCTTAATTTATTACTCAGGCTGAAAAATTGAGCAAGACATATTTTGTCAGCGAGTTTTTGGTGAATTAATAACAGATCATGTGAGGTTTTGTCATACTCTTCTTGTGACACTGTCTAGAGTTTTTCCGCCATTATTTGCAATGGCAATATTTGGCATGCTTTCAATACTTACAGGCCGGCTTCGCGTGAGATGATAACATGCGTATCAACATCGACCACTGTCACTCTGTCACTAGAAAACTAAAAACTAGGTATATATAAATAAGCGATCATGCACTTCAATTCTATTTTGCTTAGCTGTAAAATTTATGTATGTTCATTGTCTGATATCAATTTTTGTAGCACCATTAGTACAACTCCTTTTAGGCAAAAGCATTTGGTGCCTCAACTAATCCGAAAAATGAACATGCATTCCACGTTGTTGGCGTGAATATGAGTGATGCAGTAAATCATCATGGTGTGAAGAGATCACAGATCACCAAAATAGGCGACATCGCTGTTACAATACATCCATCATGTGGCATCACTTGACGACATTGTCACATGACATCATCGCTTGGCCAGTGGTGTACCGATTTCTCAGGCTGTGAACAACCGCGTGAGGTGTCTCCGATCCTGGAGACAATACAAAAATCGTTTTAGGTGCAGAAAGTGTTCGCTGGGTGGGTAGGCAGTATCAACACATTGACTGAGTAGAACATGATCATAGCTTTCGTCCTCGAGGCGTTTTTGGTGAATGAATAAAAAAGTACTGACGACTGGGCGAGTCGGGGCACCAAGGCACCAAGGCGTCACGTGTGCACCAATATGAGCTACACAATGTGCTCACGCATCAAACAAAAGTTGGAAGTTAGCGCTCATATAATGTCTTTTTTCTCTTCCTGGCCATATTGCATATTTTCTTCACGATCAAACTCATTCTCGCTAAAGCAATACTTCCTTAGCATAATAAAAGATTGTGATATTTTAATGTAAATTCTATATTTCTGCTATGCAAGTGGTATAAGTTAACAAAACATTTCTGTAATTTTCTACTCAGGTCACTGGGACCAAATTTTTTCGTTCTCTCTTTTGGGACATCCGATTGGTCCACAATTGAAGCTACAACACTATCAATGAAAAGGAAGATGTTCACTAATGAAAGCATGGAATTCAGAAATGTACCCGCTTTTGTCTTTCGTGTCACCCCACCACAGTGGCCCAGTGGCTAAGGTACTCTGCTGCTGACCCGCAGGTCGCGGGATCAAATTCAGGCTGTGCGGCGGCTGCATTTTTGATGAAGTTGAAATTACTGATTGATATGTGGAGTTTAACGACCCAAATGCATCATGTGGTTATGAGAGATGCTGTAGTGGAGGGCTCCAGAAATTATGATCCCCTGGGGCTTTTTAAAGTGTGCCCAACTCTGAACACACGGGCCAACAGCATTTTCGCCTCCATCGAAAGTGCAGCCTCGGCAGCAGGGATTCGATCTCGCGAACTGCAAGTCAGCAGCCGAGTACCTTAGCCACTAGACCACCATAGTGGGTCAAAGTTGAAAATTCTGTAATCCCGCGTGCTCTGATTTGAGTGGACGATAAAGAACCCCAGGTGGTCGAAATTACCGGAGTTCTCCACTACGGCGCCTCTCATAATCATATGGTGGTTTTGGGACGTTGAACCACACATATCTATCAATTATCTTGTGCATCAGAGAATGGCGTCATCTACATTTGTCATCCTCAACTTCATTTTTTTTAACAGCGCGTCCTTTCTCTCGGGCCACTCAAGCCGAGAGCTCAAGGTGCCAGCTGAAAATAACGTGATCACAATCATGCTCGATCTGGACGCTGCAGCCGTTCTGCTGAGATTATCGGCTTCTGAAAAAGTGGCGAGTAGATCTTGGCCTCGTCAGCATTTATCAAGGCATAAGCGGCTTCCTTACTCATTTGTTTACAATTCCACTCATTTTCATCAGATGTTTATACATCGCTAAGTGCCCGCTCGGAATGTTGTGTGGGTTAGTGAATGTTTCTGGATGTGAAAGTTCCAAAAACGAACCCCCAATTTATAATATTCAGGTATACTCTTGAATCAGAACTTAGAAGTTAAAGCTTTGATATGCAAATCTCGAGCATTTATGTTCTAATTTCAGTGAGAGAGGCTGCGATTGAATCACGAGAAAATGCGAAAGTGATTATTTATTCAGATTCAATCGCCAACACCAGTTGCCGCCATCATCTTCTGCGGCAGTGTGCCTTGCAGCGTATTATTGGTTTTCTCACGTAACACTTTAGACTTGATACAGCGACAAAAGCATGAAATACGTGGTTTCGCTGGTATACTTATGTCATTGTGAAATCACAACTCGGGTCACGTGCGGCGCCGTATTTGTTCGTCGCCTCGGCTGTTGGTGTCCGTAATCATAAACGCACGAAATATGAAAAAAAAACAGAACCAGTGACACACCAGGGGGTCGAACTCAGGTCTTCTGTGTGCCAGTTCAGTATTGTACGCCTGAGAAACGCCAGTGCTTCGGACTTGATCGCAAACTTGGCTTAGACAGGCTTGATTTCGAGAAGATAATTGCGGCATTGTGAGTAATGAAGTGTTTTAGAACAGCAAAAAAAAAACAACCAGGCGTCACTCAATGCGAATAGCGTAACGAGTTGGTCATCCATTAGAAAAGCTTGTTCTTGACTACCTAATAACTTTGGCGCATGCCCACTTGAGGCATATTTCCTTATCGTCGTCAACAAATTTATAAACCCAGAAATGATTAACGAACCTACAAGTTAAATAACCAACCTAGAAATAAATAATATTAATAGCGTAGTGGGTACCCAACAAGCGCGCTTGTAGCAGAGACCCAATGTGTGTTTAGAAAGGGCTCGGAAAGGCCGCCGTTCAAGCTTTCGCTGTGACTGTGCTGCGCCTTCCGCACAGGCCCGGCGGTTTGTTGTAGTTGTTGTTGTTGTTGTTGTTGTTGTTGTTGTTGTTGTCGTTGTTTTAGGAAAAAATCACTGATTTTGTTGGAGCTTATTAATCAGTATCATCCTTACCAGACTCGAGACGGTCTCACACAAAGTCCGATGAGTGTAGCAATCAAGAATAAAAATATTTAAAGCGTCCTTTATGACTCCTTTAAATCTACAATAAGGCGAACAACTTTTTTGCAGAGAAAGCTGTTATAGGATCATAAAAAGAATCGCGCATGCCGTATTCGTCCACCACCGCTGACGTCGGTGTCGGTAAGAACAATCACGCGAATTAAGAAGAAAAACTAAGTAAACAAGAAACACCAAGAACACAGTGGCACCTTGTGTGTCAGCCCGGTATTGTACCACAGAGTGATTGTGAGGGGTGGTTCCTTTTGGGTCTCCTAAAGCATACTCCTATTGCACCAGAAATAGAAGTTTTTCAAGCGTGCAAGCACCGTCGACGCTTTGCAAACTGGCCTTAAGTAGGCTTGATGTCAGGAAAAGAATCGCGCTAATATGAGCAATAAAGCGCTTTAGAACAGCAAATTAACAGCCAGGTGTCACCGAATGCTGCAACCCATTGCAAAAGCTTCAAGCATAATTTTTCATCGTTGCCAGCCACAGCATCAAATCATTGCACAAAACTCCTTGTAAGTTCGCAGCGGGTACGACGCTTCTCCGAAGGATGACGAAGGATGGCACAGTGAGCAATCTTAAAACAACATTTTAAATTATCAACTTTGCAATCTTGGTTAAGCTCCCAGAGTAAGTACGTGCTATAATTTAAAGTAAAAAAGTCACAGCTTTGCCGTAAGGGTGTGGTAATGAACGCGATAGCAACAAATTGGAAGGTCACGCGCAGAATGGCAAGCACATCGAAACGTTCCCCACGTTTCTAACACACAAATGACACACGAAACATACTCACAAAAGCGCGCCCTTTTCGCGAACGGAGACTCTGCAACGATTGCAATGACCTTTGTGCGCCCCGTACCTATAACAGAATCCTTCTAGATAAAACTCCACGTCAGCCAAGACGTATGATTCTCCCCACCGGGAGATAAGGGCAGGCGAAAGATTGTTGATTTTCCTCCTTTCCGTGGCCAAAGTACGCATGAGGGAGGCGAGCCGCCGCGCACGCATTGCGCCAGCTTGCTGACAATGCTGAAAACACGATAGTCTCCCACCTCCCTTCCGGAGAAGCCCACCAACAGTAGTAAGTGGTAGATATAAATAGCTTACCGTTTGAACGTTGAAGAAGTGGCTCCTCGGTAGTGGTTAACGCCTCGCATTCACAACTCATAGGTCCCTCGTTCGATTCCACGTGGCGGAGTCTTTTTCTGGTTTTTTTTCTTGCATTTTCATATATATAGATACGTTTACATATACGGTGAGTGACTGCCCCGCCGGCAGCAAAATCTAGCTGAGAGTGCCTATATAATTGCTATCGCAATAAAACAAAAGAACACATTGAATGATTTCCGAATACTTCCAAATTATGATGTATTGCATATAGCGTATGCCCTGTAAGGATGCTTGTAGAATTAACCAACGAGTGTTTACAAAGAGGCTCTGAAAAGCTCCTGGACCAGCTTTCGCTGCCACTGTGCTGAGCGTGCCGCGCAAGCCCGGGAGTTCTTTTTAGGCATGTATCGATTCCCCTCCCCTCCTCTAGTTTTTTTGGAGTGCTTTCTGCACGTTAGGTGGTTTTGCGGTGCTTTCGTTATCGGCTCATTTTGACCAATCAACAATGAGAGTCGGTACCATCTGTCGAATAACAGTTTGAGACAGCATAGTGACGTAAGGATCACGTCGTGGTACCGTGATGTTTTTGTTTTTTTTTTTCGCATCACTAGTGTTCACGCCGGTAGTCAGTTTTTGCTCTAAATGAGTCATGTAGGGCTCTCATTTTTATATGAGTGTTGTTTGTAAGGCCTCTTATTTCTGGACTAATTCAACTAATCTTCACTAGTCTGTGTAGTGTGGTGTGACGTCGACGACCATCTGTAAGATAACGGAACTTTTTTTTTATCCTCACTGAGCCAGCACGCTTTAAATTGACTTCTACTGGCTTTAGTGTTTACTCAAAGTTAGCTAATTCACGTGTTTCACCAGGTTTCGTCATTTCCTGTGATTATGTGCACAGTGAAGGTGTGTACACTGTATGGACATGCAAATTGACTATGGGCTAATCAATGGTAGTGTTTGCTAAACAGTCAGTAGTATTATTATGGTAAACTTGGCAAGACCAAAGTTATATCGTCTATATACGGCTATGTACCTTGTAACAAGAACGCTTTATCCATTCTGTTTCACTTCTTTAATGAAATTGTTGAAACAGTTTTTGTTTTTTATTAGTATTCACAGATAGTTCATATTTATTGCATTTCTCATACAATGTTTATTGTTTCTAGGATGTGAACTATGGGTGAAATCTGACTACAAAGACAACGTTCCCTCATGCTGTTCGTTTATTTACGATCTTCTGTGCGATGTGGAAAAAACCTACGAGATATACGACAAGCAGCTATGCAGGAACGTCGCTTAAAGCTCGGCAAAAACCCGTCGAAGACGAGGGACAAATTGAAAGGATGAGCGCCATCATTGAAATGTGACCAACCGTTCAATCACAGATAATATGGCTAGATTAACCCTTAGTGTTTCTAGCAGAAGGTATAGACGATCATTTTATTTTTAAATGCCTGAATGCCTGAATAAAACTGAATACAAGCGAGCATGACTACATTCTCACTGCAGGACATGTGTTTAGATATGGACCTTCATGACAAATATGCCCCGCCATAGTGGTCTAGTGAATGATGTACTCGGCGGCTCCCCCACAGGTCGCGGGTTCGAATGCCGGCTGTGGCGGCTGCATTTCCGATGTAGGCGGCAATGATGTAGGCCCGTGTGCTCAGATTTGGGTGCACGTTAAAGAACCACAGGTGCTCGAAATTTCCGGAGCCCTCCACTACGGCGTCTCTCATAATCAAATGGTGGTTTTTGGACGTTGAACCCTACATATCAATCAATTAATGACAAATATGGTAGAGATAATAATAATGTCGTAAGTTCACAAGGTTTGTGTTAAAAAAACACAAGCAAAAACATTCTGGCATACAATGAATTCCACCCATTGTTCAATAAGCATTTCCTACCATCGTGCAGCACGTGGCATCATGTCGCGCCTCTGGCGGGAAGTCATCTTTGTAAATCTATTGAGGTTGTCACTAACTGGAACGGATTTTATTTTAAAGCACGCGAATACTCATGTTTCAAGTCCCAATACTTGTTTTGTGGGGTCTATAAGAAATCCTCTGCAGACAGAGAATATCATTAGGACCACATTTTTGCACAAACATTTTGAACAAGCAAGCTAGAATATATCGTCTACAAATGTTTAAACATTGCCGTTCTTTGTGGTTCTAGCATTCGCCTACCCGCAACAAATTTTAATGCTTGCTGCGCGAGGTACGCACTACAGCCTCGTCAAAAAATTTGCTCAATAACGTGGGAATTTTCAAATTATAGATCGGCGTGCTTTATCCACTCTGTTGCCACGTTTCTTACTTGCGCGTACAGTTCAGTGAGCTTCAATGTAAAAAAAAAAGTTTCTCGGCTTTACCAAAGTATTCTGAAACAATTGTGGCCTTTTTCATGACTTGGGTTGATCCCGGCTGCGGCGGCTGCATTTCCGATGGAGGCGGAAATGTTGTAGGCCCGTGTGCTCAGATTTAGGTGCACGTTAAAAAACCCCAGGTGGTCGAAATTTCCGGAGCCCTCCACTACGGCGTCTCTCATAATCATATGGTGGTTTTGGGACGTTAAACCCCACATATCAATCATGGATTGAGTTGAAAGTCAATTCAGGGTTATTCGAGTTGCAACAATGCACTGACGCTAGCGTGACTGCTCAAATCATCAAGTGGTTTTGTTTCAACCAATATAAAAATTGATAGGTCCTTAAGCTACACTTCTCAGAGCTGAGCACATTAGCAATATCCTGTTCCTGGTGCGTATTTAAACCAAATCTTGTAAGCTTATTATTGTACGATTTATTCGAGAAGTTTACATTGTGAATTACAATAATATAATCGATGAATTTGGAAGTCGCTTGTGTCAGTGAAGCTTTTGCGTGTAATTGCATTTGGTGTAACGGGTAGCTTGCTTTAAACCAAGAGTAATGCAGCTAAAATGTTTTCGAACTTGTTATGTACCCACTACGTTGTGCTGCCCCGCCGTGGTGGTCTAGCGGCAAAGGTATCCGGCTGTTGACTCGCAGGTCACGGGATTGAATCGCGGCGGCGGTGGCTGCATTTCCGATGAAGGCGGAAATGTTTTACGCCCATGTGCTCAGATTTGGGTGCACGTCAAAGAACACCAGGTGGTCGAAATTTGCGGAGCTCTCCATTACTTCGTCTCTCATAATCATACGGTGGTTTTGGGACGTTAAGCCCCACATATCAATCAATCAATCAATCAATCAATCAATCATTTGTTTACTGATTCGTTCTTAGATCTAGTTTAAAAGACCTCTCAACTCTTTTTGCGCAGAGTTGCACCTCTCACTACTCTCCGAAGGAAGTATGATCTTCAATGAGTATCAGCGTGTGTCTTTTAACGTATTTACTAATGCGGAAAGCCGGGAGTCAGTAAAACGAGATTAACATCTCTCTCTCTCTCTCTCTTCTTCGAAAGTTCTATGGTTACTACAGCACACATAGGCGACACAGATGCACTGGCACGAATATTTCTTGTTAGGTCAACTTCGAATCTGCCAATACACTATGGAGCGATTCAGACAGGATGTAAACAGTAAAATTTGTGACGTTTAGGCATGTTGTACGCAGACATATACCATTTTGAAATACCATATCTTTATTCTAATATCGACCACACATATCAGAATGCTCAAAAAATTTGTGCGCATAAAACTAAGGTTTATAATACACGTGCGGCGAGCAGGCGTCCTTGCAGAACGGTTTTATACAATGACAAAAACAGCAAAAGCATCCAATCACCGCCAAGAAGCGTTACGGTTAAGCAAAATGCTTATTTGATGTACATGAGAACTGACAAATAATTATTCAATGGAAAGTATGGGGTATAAAATTAGAAGGAATTGGAATGCAAATGTGACTAAACAAAAGCGAATGAAAAGATGACTTGCCTTTGGCAGAAACCGAACGTGTGACCTTCGAATAACACGTTCGATGCTCTACCACCTGAGCTACCACGGCGGCTATTACCCTTTCCTTCATTCATAACCCTATTTCTTTTATTTAAAACAAGGGTCTCATTCTGGCAGACTTAGTGCCTTCAGGGGGTATGCGAGGAATTATTTGGCAGCTGTTAGCTCATAATAATAACACTTGTTAAGTGAGGCCAATTGGCAAGAAATGTGTACCCACACTCGCCGCAATGGCAACAGGTGGCGCTGACTGACACTTTCATGTTAAACACTCATACATATTCCACGAAGTTAAAAGTTAAAAGGGAAACCACTGTAATAGCTCTGTCGGTAGAGATCAAACGCGTCATTTGAAGGTCTCAGGTTCAGTCACTGCCCACAGCGCGTTATACTTTCATCCACTTTTCTTTCTTCACAATCACATTCAGACTATTTCGAACTATATTATCGACTAGGATTTGCTTGGCGTAGTTGCCTTTTATTTCTCATATATTGTTTGTAACAAAGATAACGCGCCCAAATATTTAACTTTCTTCTCTTTATTCGATGTAAGGCGCTTTGTTTTCTTTTAAATGATGACGCTGTCCTCTCAGTGTTGTATATAAACACCACCTCTCTCGATATCTGTCTCTTCTAAGGAGATTCGAAAGTTTGCGCGTACTTTACGATCAAGATATCCTCAACTCTATTTTTGCTTGCTACAGTGACCATGGGGAGCTGGAATTGTTACCCTCATAAACGTTTCTATGCTTTATTTACAATTTCATGAAATTTGACATCTTGCACTATTTAAAACAAAAAAATACACTAATTCTTGCTCTTCTTGCCCCGTACCCATGTTTTCTTCTCCTTTCTTCCTATCGCGTCTTAGTTTTCTTCGAATATTTGTGCTGTTTTAAACTGCCAGTGGCGCAGTTTTCTGACAAACTGCCTTTGCAATCCCTTATTTAACCCGTGCATGAGTACCACTGCAATAAAGCTAAGTACAGTCAACATCACTTTCTCTTTGAGATATTACACAACTTACTAACCCTGCTCAGCGTTGAAAGTTATCAGGAAGCCTATTTAAGTAAAAGAGATGCAAGCATGGGGTGGGTACGCTTTGTGCCTTTTTTTCTGTCGTCGCAATCTTCGCGCGTTTAACACAATAAATTTACACCCTTGCTTTTAAAGTTTCCTACATTTTTCTATTGCTAAGCACGCTGCCAGTACTTATTAAAGCAACAAAATCTCTGTCTTTTCATTCTCTCCTGTTCCTTCATTCTAAGCCAATACACTCATTTTCTTTTTAGTTATAGAGATATAATTATTCTTAGCGTAGTCATGGGGCCCTTGCAGCAGGGATCATTGCCTGCGAGCTCTAATTAGGCCAAAACTTATCAACAGATTCGTTATGGCCTAAACGTTACGTATTGAACACATGCACACTTGGCAGTCATCATTTTCGGAACCATGATGGCAACACCGAAAGAGCACCATTAATTCTGTAAGTGTGCGACAGATATTCCGAAAATCATAGAGATGTAGGCGGCTTCAACCCGAAAATAGTGGCAAATTCGTGAACTACAAGCAATGCATGACGTCATCGGCACACAAGTGCATGCAGGAAACACGACTAAATTATGTTCTCTTTCCCTCGGAAAAAAGCAGCGCTTCGAGATAGGTAATAGTGCACTTCAAGTTTTAAAAGACTATGTCTACTTAGGGCAGGTAATAACCGCAGAGCCTAACCACGAGATTGAAGTAACTAGAAGAATAAAAATGGGGCGGAGTACATTCGGCAAGCACTCTCAAATTATGACAGGTAGATTGCCACTATCCCTCAAGAGGAAGGTATATAACAGCTGTATCTTGCCGGTACTTAGCTACGGAGCAGAAACCTGGAGACTTACAAAGAGGGTTCAGCTTAAATTGAAGACGGCGCAGCGAGCAATGAAAAGAAAAATGGTAGGTGTAACCTTAAGAGACAAGAAGAGAGCAGAGTGGATTCGGGAACAAACGGGGGTTAAGGACATCATAGCTGAAATCAAGAAGAAGAAATGGACATGGGACGGGCATGTAGCGCGTAGACAGGATAACCGCTGGTCGTTAAGGGTAACTAACTGGATTCCCAGAGAAGGCAAGCGGGTTAGGGGGAGACATAAGGTTAGGTGGGCAGATGAGATTAAGAAGTTTGCGGGTGTAAATTGGCAGCAGCAAGCACAGGACCGGGTTAACTGCGGAACATGGGAGAGGCCTTTGTCCTGCAGTGGACGTAGTAAGGCTGATGATGATGATGATAATGATTGTAAAGATGAAAGAATAGAAATGCACGCGATATTTCTCTATGCCGAAAGTAGGGCCTAGCGAGGTTTGGCCTGTACATCTTGGACGAACAACTATTCTTTCAATATTTCTATCTTTTACTCTTTCAGTTGCATTGCGCGATTCTCCCTTCTATTTCGTTACATCATGCCGAAAATGTGGCATTCATTCGCGTGCTGAGCTGCACCGCACTTTACTTTGTTCTTCCAATAAGGAGGATCATGCATCCATATAACGGCAACAACGAAATGTAGCAATGTCAACTGAGCAGTCGCTTCGATAGAAGGGCCTTTTATCGCATCAAAAACTGCTTATCGTTGGCAACTACAATAACCAGAAAATTTTGATTGATATGTGAGGTTTAACGTCCCAAAACCACCATATGATTAGGAGAGACGCCCTAGTGGAGGTTTCCGGAAATTTGACCACGTGGGGTTGTTTAACGTGCGCCCAAATCTGAACACAAGCGCCTACAAGATTTCTGCCTTCATCGGAAATGCAGTTGCCGCAGCCGGGACTCGATCCGGTGACCTGCTGGTCAGTGGCCGAGTACCTTATCCACTAGACCACCGCGGCGGGGATCGACGAGGGAAAGTTAGTTATTGAGAAAAGGACAGACAAATGCACGTCACCGGCGCACCTTTGAAGGCGAGAGTACTGCTCCTGTGGCACGTTTTGGTACACACGCCACCCGAAATCGTTTGAGCTGTGATGCCAACCACAATGATTTATCTCTATACATAGAGATTTCGTACATCTTCTAGAAATATGGCGTCTGTTTGTGGAAGCTAGAGATTTTTTAAAGGGTCTTAAAAGGTTCGATCACGCGGTATGGATGCAGGTGCTTTAAGTAATTAGGCTTCGTAAGCTATAGATGGGCTATCATAGATTATAATAATGGCTCTTTATTTTTTATTTTCTTTCACTTGTTTTGGCGTTCTGCTAAACCGAGTTCTTTAATGTCAGATTATTGTATGCTGAACACTGGGGCGATGGGGCGAACACTGGGGTGAACACGAGCGATGGTCTCCGGCAGTGTTAGTCAAATAGAGCTTCTGAATGTTTGTGCATCTGCTTAAGGCGGCGTAGACGAGCTTCTATTGGTGCCAATCACCATCTCCTCACTGCTTCGCATCCACACATGTTTTCCTACAATGGGAGATGCCGAAATTCTTTCTCTGGTACTCGACATAGTTAAGGGCAAGTGTACTGTCAACTACAAAAAGTTTGCAGGATGTGCAGCGCGTGATGTAGCGGAGGAAAGCTTCATTGCCTCGCTGTCTACCCTACGTGCTCCATGGTGTTGAATTCATTGACCACGGCTTACGAAATCAGATCCAACAGTGGTGCGTTGTCTAAACACATCACTGCTAAGCACCATGTCCATGTCGGGTAGCCTCGACACCACGCCGTGGCACAGTAGGCGGTGCAGCAATGCAGTTTTCCGTCGCTCCACCACACACTGCACATCACGCCAGCTTTTGCTGTACACAATACGTGCCAACATTGTACAAGGCGTCCATTTCAAACATTGAATAAATGAGGAGGCTAAGAAAGAAAAAGACCAGAAGTAAGTATGAAGAATATGTGAGCTGGTATAGATTCATTTTTTTTAATCCTGCGTGGTGAAAAGAGATGAGGAAACAGTTTCAGTGTTCTCCGCCTTTTTGTCATGACGTTCTCATACCAGCGAAATTAGTAATGAAAATATCTGCTCAAATAGAAAGCTGATCGAAAGTACATATGGAGTGGGCATGGAATGGCAGCAGCGACGATGGTCGCTAAAAACCCTTTCTGCTTTTTTGTTCAGTTCGCTGCACTTCTCCACACGTGCCGTTATGCCTGCGCCGTGACTTCGGCGCACCCAAATGCTGCTGAAAAACGCCCGGTCCTGGAGATAACAACGATCCATTCTGCACCATGTGGCCTGCCTCCATACGTGTCTCCGCAAGGGGACGCTACCCAAGCCACCAGAGGGACATCGACCGCATCCAGCATGGCCTACTTAAGCCGCCTTCCGACTTCGCCACAATTCAGTGGGCATGGAATGGCAGCAGCGACGATGGTCGCTAAAAACCCTTTCTGCTTTTTTGTTCAGGTTGGTACTGTACCCTCGCTCTATTCGAAAAGATCTGATAATATCTGCCTGCTGCTATTCCCGTGCCCACATGTTTTAGTGTCTGAGTTTTATGACATTGTGTATGTTGTTAAACTTGTTGTACTGGGAGGCGACGTAGAGCTTAACCCTGGTCCCCCAAAACTGGACCCTGCAGCTGAAACTAGCCAAGTCTTGTCTGCAATTAACCGTCTTACTAAGCACCTAGACGAGCGGCACGACCAGCTCTTGGAATCTATCAATGAGGTAAAATAAAACCAACGAATTCTTGACACCAAAGTATCCGACTTAACAATGCGTCTTGCCGCTGTTGAAGAAAAAGTAAGTTCCTTTGACGCACTACATGAGGAAGCAAATTTGGACGCGATGATTACGTCAGCTGTACGTAATGAAAGCGCCACATTACAATCACGGCTAGATGATTTTGAAGACAGGGCACGACGAGAAAATTTGGTATTCTATGGAATATCTGATTGTGCGGAAGAGAGGTGGGCTGAAGCAGAAGATAAAATTAAGAGAATTCTTTCTGACAAGCTCAAAATACAATTGTCCGATTAAGCGATTAATCGTGCGCACAGATTAGGAGCGTTTGTCGAAAACAAGTGCCGGCCAATCATCGTCCAATTTGCGTCTTTTAAAACGAAAGAGTCAATTTTTTCACAAAAGTCCAAGCTACGCGGTACAAACATTTCAGTTGCTCAGGACTTTTGTAAGGCAACGCGCACCGTACGTAAAAAGTTGCTGGATTTCGCGAAGGCCACCACTCAGCCATTTTCTCTGAAGTACAACAAAGTTGTAATCGACAAAAAGAGCTATGTGTATTGCAGCATTACCGATCGTGTTGTTGAAATTGGACTAAAGGATGGGCGCTTACAAAACTGCCGAAGTAATCATAATAGTCTGGGCCAAGCCGGATCGTGTTCCCCAAAGAAAAGTGAAGGTCAGTCTTCAACACAGCTAGATGTGCGCACACAAGCTGATGCTATTGAGCGGGAAATTTTCTTTCTCCTTTGTAATGTAAGGAGCGTAATGAACAAGCGTGACGAATTATTATCTCTTGTTCATGCGTGCCTGGCAGATGTAATCATACTGACGGAAACTTGGTTGTCAGCGAAAATTGATAGCAGGGAAGTTTTGAATGGTGCAAAAAACTACGTTCTTTATCGGTACGACTGAGGTAGCCGTTCTGGCGGAGGTGTCTTAATTGCGGTATCAAATGAATTTGTGTCTTTCAAAGTTAATGTCGCTTCTGAACTAGAATTAATTTGTGTGTGCATTCGCCTGCACCACAAAGACTACATTCTTTGTGCCTGTTATCGGCCTCTAAATTCTTCTTCAGGCTTTTCAGAGATATTTCATGATGTTTTAAATAAGATACATATTAGATTTCCTGCTGCAGTGTTCTTTGTTCTGGGAGACTTCAATCTGCCCGATATTTCTTGGTGTATACCCCAACCAAGTGCTAGCTCCAGCTCGTCTGAAAGCGTATCTTTTATCAGTGTGTGCTCAGATTTCAATCTAATACAACTTGTCAAGTACCCGACCCGTGTTACTACTACCAGCTCAACTATTCTAGACTTAGTCCTCACAACTCACCCAGATCATGTTACATCCCTTTCTGTGATACCTGGTCTCAGTGACCATTCAGCAATCCACTTTACTATTCCCAACGGGAATCCCAGACGACAGAAAACCTCCAAAACATTCAGAGACTATAAACGTGCAGACTATGCTGCAATAAATAGGGAGCTTGAAATATTCACCGACGAACTGTTTCAAAATTTTGATCAGCGTTCTGTAGACAAAAACTGGCATCGGTTCAAATCCAAGGTGTCTGAGTTAATAGACCACTATGTACCACTGCGTAGAATAACGAATACTGTTCAATCCCCGTGGTTCACACCGACCGTTTATTTATTTATTTATTTATTTATTTATTTATTTATTTATTCATTTATTTATTTATTTATGATACCTTACAGGGCCAGATAGGGCATTGAGTAAGGGGAGCAAGTACGAAACAAAAAATATCAGAGAAAAATGCATTAATAAATACAGGGAAACAAAATTGAAAAAAAAGAAAAAAAGGGTACACTGCAGTTAAGGAACTTTTTTTTCCTCCTTTTCCTTTTTTTTAACACATGGCAAAAAACAGCAATTAACAGCAAATATATATATATATATATATATATATATATATATATATATATATATATATATATATATATATATATATATATATATACATATGTACAGTGCAAAGCATTTTCAAACAGAGGAACAGCATTTCTTATTCCATGAAACAATTTTTCGCCAATCACACACACTCGCAAAGGAAAGAATGGAGGAAGAATTCGCGAAATAAAAAGTAATGGTGACGACTTGATACTATTTCAAGAAATGCTTACGCAATTGGTCAAGAAATGCTTGATGGTTACTGATAGATGCAATATTGTCGGGAAGATCATTCCATAGAACAATGGCTCGGGGAAGTGCTGATGAATTGAAAGTGTTAGTTCGTCCACTGATGCGTTTAATGCTATATTGATTATGCAAGCGGCGTGATATGCGTGAAGGCGCTACCAGTGGTAAGGGAGATGGCCTGATGCTATAGCGATATTTATGGAATAAAGATAAAAGAGAAATGGAACGACGTACATTTAATGGCACAAGCGGTTTGTCATGTTTGATCTGCGTTATGCTGGAATGTGGGCTGTAGTTGGAAGTAATGAAACGAGCGGCTCTGTTTTGTACAGACTCAAGCTTGTTAGTCAGGTAGATTTGGTGAGGAGACCACACTGGTGAAGCATATTCTAATTGCGGACGAACGATGGTTTCATAGGTGAGTTGTCTTAGACTGCTTGGTGAGTTCCACAAGTTCCGGCGCAGGTATCCAAGTGACCTGGATGCCTTGGCAGTAATGGTGTTAATATGCATGTCCCATGAAAGATTGTGCTTGAGATGAACGCCTAAATATTTATACGATGATGCCTGGGATACTAATGTGCTATCTATGAGGTATGAAAAATCGGAATTGATGCGCTTGCGGCTGAAAGTGATAACCTTGCATTTAGTAGAGTTTAGACTCATCTGCCATTTGTCACACCACTTTGCAATTAATATGAGATCATTTTGAAGTACGAGGTGATCTTCGGTGGATTTAATTGAGCGGTAAATGATGCAGTCGTCAGCAAAAAGACGCAGGTTAGAAGATATGCCTGTGGGTAAATCGTTAATGTATATTAGGAACAGTAAAGTACCAAGGACACTGCCCTGGGGCACACCTGATGTTACGTCACAGAGAGATGAGGTAAAACTGTAAGCTGAAGTAAACTGCAGACGGAAAGAAAGAAAGTTACGAAGCCATGATAATGTTAAAGAATCCAGCGACTACGCAATAAAAAGCAGCGCCTTTTTCGGAAAGCCAAATGCTCGAGGTCAACTGACCGATGGGCTGCGTACAATGAATCAGCCGATGAATATGCGCACGCGCTTGCCGTGGCTAAGCGTTCTTTCTTTGAAGTTACCCTCCCCCCTATGCTTAGAACTAATCCCCGTAAATTTTGGCTAACCATCAACGGAAAAAGTGAAAAGAAAATTGAACTGATGTCTGAAGACGACTGTATGATCCCAAGTGAAATCTGCTGCGAAGCCTTAAATACGGTATTTTCGTCGGTATTTGTTACCTGTACGCCATACTGTATGTCCCCTTTCCCTGTCTGCAATTATTTACCCATGGATTCATTAATCATAGACTGGGTGGGTGTTGCCAAATTGATAAGGAATCTGAAACCTTCCTCCCCCGGAGATGATGGTATTAACCCCAAATTCTTAAAAAATACTGAAATGTTATCCGCTATAATTCTATCTAAGATTTTTTCACAGTCTCTGGAAACTTCTGCAATACCACAGGATTGGAAGGTCGGGAAGGTGGTTCCTTTGCCCAAAACAGGTAACACTCACAATCCCATCAATTACAGACCCATATCGCTCATCAGTGCACCATGTAAAATTGTTGAGCACATTATCTACAGCCATTTAGTCCGCTTTCTCGAGAACAATTCCTTTTTTAGCAAATTCCAACATGGTTTCAGAAAAAATTACTCCTGTGAAACTCAGTTACTTAGCCTCACTAACGACCTATTTTGCGCCGCTAACCGTTCTTCAGTTATCGACTGCGTATTTATCGACTTCGCGAAGGCATTCGATACCGTCTGTCATAAACTGCTGCTTTCTAAATTAAACTCAATCAATCTAGATGTAAATATTTTCAAATGGTTGGAGTGTTTTCTAAGTAACCGCACACAATACGTTGTTGCTAATGGCTTTATTTCCACGCACTGCTCTGTTACGTCAGGTGTGCCGCAAGGTTCTGTCTTAGGTCCCCTGTTATTCTTAATTTATATTATAGACTTGCCGAATACACTATCATCAACTATTAGACTCTTCGCGGACGACTGCGTAATTTACAGAGAAATTTTGAATTCCGCCGACCAAAGTGCGCTACAATCTGACCTTAATAAGATTTCTACCTGGTGCGATACATGGTTAATGAAACTGAACACAAATAAGTGCAAAGTAATGTGAGTAACACGTCAAAAACATAATACTACAGCGTGCACTTACATACTCAACCACGACCCCCTAACCAAAGTGTCATGTTACAAATATCTTGGCGTGTACATCTCAGATAACCTTTCTTGGCAAACACACATCGATCATATCACAAGCGACGCTAACCGCATGCTCGGTTTTTTACGACGAACTTTTGTTCTTGCTTCAGCAGATATAAAACTCGTTTTATACAAAACTTTAGTTCGGCCAAAGCTGGAGTATGCGTCGTCGATCTGGGACCCGCATATCAACTCGTTACTTCATGATATCGAAGCTATCCAGAATCGTTCCGCACGCTTCATATTATCAAACTATTTTCGTACGGCTAGCGTCTCATCCTTGAAATCTTCCCTTAACCTACTTGATCTGTCTGTTCGCAGGAAAATATCACGACTTTGTCTTTTTCATAAAATTTATCACGCCAATTCAACGCTCAAAGATTCGATGCTTTTTCCTCCCACTTATCATTCGACAAGAAACGACCATCAGTTCAAGGTTGGCGTACCCAGCAGCCGGACAAACTATTATTTCAACTCATTTATTCCTAAAACCAGCTCGGACTGGAACCACCTCCCCACCTGCATTGCTTCAATAACTAATCCAGCCAATTTCAAGGTGGCTATTAGTGGCCATATTACCCGATGTTTTTTTCGCGAATTCCGCGGTTTTGTGTAAATCCTGCTCGGTTGTTCCCGTGTACGGCAAATGTTTTTCGCGCCTTTTGATTTTTCCTTTCTGTTATTGTTTGTTTATTTTTCCAATTTATGTGGATATTTCAAATAGGTTTCATATGTGTAATCACACTCCTGCTGCATTGTATACCTGTAGAGTGTTTTACCCCCCACTCTTCTCTGTAATGCCCTTGGCCCTGAGAGTAAATAAATAAAATAAAATAAAAAAGGTGTAAATATCAGCCAGTGAACATGGGCCACGGGACTGGAGGGAAACCAGGCAGCGGATATTGGCAACTCGAAGATATGCAAACCGAGGACCTTCCACCTCCACCCCTGATGAGCCCGTTCCCGTACCTCGCGAGTATTCGGCTATCATAAACCATTACAGAGGACTGAGGCAAGCATTTCCTACCACAAGAAACACAAAGAAATCGGTCACCTGCAGGCAAATTCAAATCGGCTTGTTTCGAATTTGCACAGTCTGAGTAAAATGCATCTATAGGCATACTTCCATCACTGCTCTTGGTGCACAGCTTAAGCTACCCTGCACCACGTCACGTGAAAATGTCAGACCATTAAAGCCTTAGCACCAATACAAAATCTCACAC
Source organism: Rhipicephalus annulatus (assembly GCA_013436015.1). Taxonomy (NCBI): domain Eukaryota; kingdom Metazoa; phylum Arthropoda; class Arachnida; order Ixodida; family Ixodidae; genus Rhipicephalus; species Rhipicephalus annulatus. Next base: position 66,417 of record WOVY01007271.1, read on the forward strand.
TGGAGCAGTCGGAAGGGCTGCTGGCCGAGGAAAACCTGGAAGATGGAAGATAGCCGAGTGTGATCAACTGGGCCCTCAGAGCAGCTGCTTCAAGCGGAGCCTTGAACTCGTTTTCTCTCCTTAAGGCCGTCGATTGTGTGCGCTCGAAGTTGTTATCAAAATTCATATCGTAGTTTCTGAGCCTGAAACAGCAGAAATGATTGTTAGCCTGTCTCACGCGATGAAGACAATGAAGATATAAATGGTTGTGATCATTTGTTTACATGGCTGCAAATGCCTCATATTTGGCATTTTTGTCCTGCAAGGATTCCTGCGGGTGCAACGAGTAAAATTCACAGTGCACACAGAAATTGAACCAAATCTTTTATTGTGGCAGTCGAGTTATTTACTCCAAAACCTGGCCTAGGCCGGGAACGTCTTCGCAAAGCGACTCAATATAGGCGTGATGTAGTGTTCAGTTAACACGTGTAACATTGCTTGGACAATGCGTAAAACCATGCCAGGCGTCCAGCCACTTCATGTTCCCACGGAGAGAATGGGTGGTTAAGAACTGGCCACCTTTTGTTCAGAGGCTAGATATAATTCGTCATCATTAGGAAGCTCTCAAACAAAAAGTGTGCGACCAGGAAGTTAGGCAAGCGAATGAGGAGGTGATGTGAAGAAGCCCACGGACACCCTTATCACGTTGCAGAGGGCCCTTTGAACGCGTCTGATAATTTTTTCAAGGAAGGCGAAGGTTTTTCCGAACCCAAAGCATTGAAGGCGCCTAATTTTTTTTGCTATTTCTCATAATACTTTAGAGTGGTTAGACAGCAACTTCATGTCTGAATGCGAGGCATTTTTTTGCATGCTGTAGGTCTCTTGAGCATTTATCTGCGTGTCAGTCTATCTATCTATCTATCTATCTATCTATTTATCTATATATATATATATATATATATATATATATATATATATATATATATATATATATATATATATATAATCTATCTATCTATCTAGCCGCCCACGACTTTTCGCTTTCCTGGCCTTTGCGATAATGGTACCGATACCAAAATTGATATGGCATAACACGGCTGTACGATAAGCATTATTGACTAGTCATAACAAGCCATGATTTTCATTTCATGGCCTTGTTGCTCTTGCGGTGGTTTCGTTCACATGACATGTTGCAAAACTGATATGGTATGACATCACTCCTTGGCGAACACAAGAGACCCTTACGTGGAAATCATAATATACGTGCCATTGTAGACACGTGCCATATACGTGACACGACTACAAGCCACGCTCATGATGCACTCGCGGCCATTAGTTAGCTTCACGTATACCCCATTCAGTATTACGTGACGTGCATTAACGACGAAGGTAAATGACCCGTCAAAACATAAGAATCATGACATGTGTGTCATCTAACAACATGACTTCGTGCAACACTCGTTGTACGGTCGCGGCTCTTTCGCTAGCTTCACATATACCAAATGTGGTGTTACGAGACGTCAATGGATTGCGAAGGTATATGACGGGTGCAAACATGATAAACAAGAGATGCGTGTCATGTAAGTACATGACAACATACCATGCTCATGAAGCGCTCACGGCCATTTCGCTAGCATCACATACACCAAATTGGGTATTGCGTTACGTGAATTGATGAGGAAGGTAAATGACACGTCGATACATGATAATCAAAATATGCGCTGCATGCAAAACATGACTGCATGCTACACTCATAGCGTGGTCACGGCCGTTTCGCTAGCTCCAAATATACTAAATTTGGTATAACGTGACCTGAATAGACGACCAAGGTAAATGACACGTCCTAACATTGTGATCGGGACTTGCGTGTCTTGTAAAACATGACTGTATGGCATGCTTATAGCGTGCTCACGGCCGTTTCGCTATCTTCACAGGTGCCTAAATGGGCATTACGTGACGTGAGTAGGCGACAAAAGTAAACAACACGTCAAAACGTGATAATCAGGACATGCGTGTCATGTAAAACTTGACTACATGCCATGCTAATAGCGTGCTCGCAGCCGTTTCGCTAGCTTCACATGTATGGCTTACTCCACCAACTGTGATAACTGTCATTGTGTAGAAACTCCCGATTATGTCCTGTGCCATTGTCCAGACTTTGAAGAAGATCGCCGGACTCTCCAGTGTGCCTTAAGGAGGCTGGAGGATCGACACTCTTTACTTTGGAGACTAACTTGGGAGCGTGGCCTTCAAGTACTTCAGCGCAAGAAGCTGCACGAGCTCTTCTACAATTCTTGAGGGCACCATCACTGTGCGACCTCCTCTGAAGCCTGAACTGTGTGTGCGGTGTGTGTGTTATGTGCAATGTGTATCTCCTCCTCCTCCTATTTCTTTTTTTCTCCCGCATTACCCTTTCCCCCGTGGAGCGTAGCAAACTGGACTTAGTGCATCATCCCTACCAAACTGATATTTTTTCTTCTCTCACATGTACCAAATTTGGTATTGCGTCACGTGAATAGGCGATGAAGGTAAATGACACGTTTAAACATGATAATCATGACATGTATGACATGTAAAACGTGACTACATGTCATGCTCATAGCGTGCTCGAGGCCAGTTTCGCTAGCTTCACATATACCAAATTTGGTATTACGTGACGTGATTGGACAATGAATCACGTCGCGTAATACCAGCGCGGCATGGGAATTGGGCCATTGATGGCTCGAAGCATAGAGTGGCCATGAGGCAACGAAGTGGCACTTCTCCCGTTCTAGCAAGAAGGAAGAGGAGGAGGAATAAACTTTATTATTAAGAAAGGGGCGGGGAAATGGGGGAAGCCATGTGTTGTGGCCCTTTGGGCCCCGACTTAGCCCCCGTTCTAGCAATTTTAGAACAATGTGCCTGGTTGTGACATCTGTTGGCGATTCTGGGAAGTAAAGCTGCAGCAGTGTCGTGGATATAAACCAGCTGCCACCACAGCGCGTGAGAGCGTGCGAGTCAGCGAGACAATTGCAACACTCATAATAGAGACAGCCGCTGTACAGTCCGCTTTTTTCTGTTGTTGTTCATTTTCTGTTTATTTGTGTGTGTGTGTGTGTGTGTGTGTGTGTGTGTGTGTGTGTGTGTGTGTGTGTGTGTGTGTGTGTGTGTGTGTGTGTGTGTGCGTGCGTGCGTGCGTGCGTGCGTGCGTGCGTGGGACGCGATACCATTATGGAGCTATTCTTGTGGGTGTAAGAAAAAGGTGTACGGCTTTGATTAGTTGAGCATGGATTTCGATAACTCTTTCGATTAAAGACGAATGATGTCAAGCTTAGGGGCATGAATCTAAAGCAAATAAAGTCTTCGGTGCGAAACTAACAAGCTGCGGAGCGCAGTGATATATGGACGTAGATCGCAACCACTGGCGGTGGGGCCGCCATTCATTCCGGGTGGGTGCACGAGCAGTTCACACCCGGCGTTGTGGTAAACGCAAAAACAATTTGGCCATATCTGACTACTAGCCAGTATAAATACTCTGGTTTTACTTCCGACTTTTCGCCCGCAGTCAGATTATGTCACGAAAGATGTGTATGTTTATCCCTTGATTTGTGTCACTGTGTTATGAAATCAGTGAATAAACTCTGAAATAAAGGAAGCTCTTCACCCACAAAAAAAGAAAAACAAACACGGAACGTTCTTTTTGTGGACCCTTTCTGAAGAGACTTTATAGTGAAATTGGTATCAGCTAAACAAAAACTTAAAGGGTTCCTTGTGCATTCATTTCAGACGACTCGAAGGCTTCACAAGTCACTGCCAAGTGTCGTTTTTATTTTCTCTAGAGGTCACGTGTACATCCTAATGCTGTCGCATATTGCAAAATTTCAGACGTTATTGTGACGTGACCAATTCTGATGTGATGACATGTGAGATAGCGCTACATGTTGCCGTTCCAGCGCCCTCTTTTGGGCACAAAAAAATTCGAATAGTGCGAAAAACTGTGACGTCATGAAAATGTCACAAATTTTGTGATTCGTGACGTCAGAAAACGTCAAAAGTGACATCATTACAAGATAATCATTATTTCGCTTCACTCGACCTCGCGGCCAACGTTCAAATTTTTCATTCGATGATGTATCTAAGGCTTTCGCCTTGAAATGCACTATGTACCAGGCTTGGTGTATAGTGTGAGCAGTGTCTCCGCATGTAGATAGACTGTGTAGCACACCGAAGGAGTATATGATACAATTTCGGAGTGTCACAAAAGAAATATGGCTCGCTTCTTTAGCATGCAGTGCTAACACTCTCCACACATCGGATTCATGTAGCCGGTATAAAAGGGAATGGACGCATGGTCCATCGCATCTTGAAAGAAAAAAAAGTTAATTTTTGGTTCAACACCTCTTTTCTGTAATTTTCTGCCTTGTGTTTTCTTCCGTGTGACACTGCTGTTAAAAAAAGAAAACTACACCAGCCATTGCGCGGGTGCCGTTTGCGCTGCCATCTAGTAACGGAACTTTCCATTCCGGGGCTGGGTACTCATTCCGAAAGCAGCGTTCGTCCATACATCCTGCTTCTTCGCTGTAACATGGGCAATAATTAGCCTCACAGCGGCAGCACGTTATATATATACGGTGTATGTATGTTTGGGGAAGTGCAGCGCAGGGCAATCTGCATGACAGAGGACCTCTAGTGGCAATCACTTTTTCTTCGCAACAACAGTGCGGAACGCGTGCGAGGGAGTCGTTGAAAGGATGGCGCTACTCCTTCCACTGAGCGCTCTTCCTGGTCCCTGCGGAATGGCACAGCCTGAGGCACAGCAATACCATTCTCAACGATCCTTATGTTACATGTGTGGGTGCCAACAATATAAGCAAACCTACCTCTAATGTAAACTGTCACGTTAGTTATAGCGAGCAGGGGAACTTATGAGCAGATTGAAGTGACTTCGGCATCTCCTGGAATATTTGCGAGTCGGAGAAGCAGTGTTGAACTCAACACCATGTTAACATGAGGTGGAAGTGATGATTAGTACGACGTTGGGTGATATCAACTTTTCACGCGAGGTGGGGATGAAGTGACTTGAGCATCTCCGAGACTAGGCTCTGAGTCACATCACTTTTGCTGAACTGGAATTCACGTTAGAAAGAGGTAGAGGTCAGGATTAGTTGAATGCTGATGGATATTCGGTTTTTACGTGAATATTTTTCGTTGCATCGCTTACATTTACAACCGTTGCTCCATGAATTAGTGTGACTTATATCATACTAACACCGACCTCAAGCTTATAATAATTTAAGGTTTCCACAGCTGATATGACTCAGAATTTCTTGCAAAAAACATATTCAAAACGTCTTTTTTGTAGCATCGCCCCAGCCAACTCGTTCTCGTTTATTCTTGGTACGCATGTGCAATGACAACGAACTTCGGCCATGTTACACTCACATCGTTCGATGGCTTAGCGTGATCTCTAATACTGCTCATTCCATTTTAGGCTTGTATACAACCATTTTCGCATCGGCAACATACCCAGCACAAGAAAAACTCTCGCTGAGAAACACGCCACATTCTTCACGCATGACTCAAAAGAAAAAAATACGGCCTTTAAAGGCATGCCATACGCAGTTAATGGCGCATTGGATTGATATGTGAGGTATAACGTTCCAAAATCACCGTATGATTATGAGAGACGCCGTAGTGGAGAGTTCCAAAAATTTTAACCACCTGGGGTTCCTTAACGTGCCCTCAAATCCGAGCACACGGGCATACAGCATTTTCGCCTCCACCAAAAATGCAGCCGCCGAATCCGGGATTTGATCCCGCAACCTGCGGATCAGCAGCCGAGTACCTTAGCCACTAGACCACCATGGCGGGGCAGTTAAGGGCGCATGCACCCTCAACTCGCTATGCCATGTGTCTGAACCACGCAGAAGACCCGTTGATTCGCTTACATGCAGGAACTCACAGCCTAATGCATCTTTATAATATTACAGAGGAATAGAGGACAAGCGACCCTGCACTACCTGCTATGTGGACGGTCGCCCTTGAGTGTAGGCCTTCTATCCGCTAGCCACATTTGCCTAATTAAGGCTGTAATGACCCATTCACTCCGAGCAGACTCGCAGCTGGCGGTGAAGGTGCAAAATGAGAAGTATAGAGGAAATAGAGAGCTGGCGTAGGTATCTCTAACAGGTGGTTTGAATGCATCACTTGGTCGAGTCTTTCTCCGAGTGTCGCTTGGAGGAGAAATAACAGGAGTAAGCCGAAGAAGAGAAGCTCTCGAATGTGTCTGAGATATGCGCGAAGTTGCCTAGTTTCCACACAGTGGGGGGTCTGCGAATCGTCGCAGTGTATGAAATATCGCATCTCGATGACGACTTCTCGAGGTGGCCCGTATGTGGAGGCTTATGGCCTTTTACGCGTTCACTGCTGGGAGCGATTTCATTCGGCCGTGAAGTGGTGGCTGCTGTGCTTCGTGAAAAGAGACGACAATAACCCCCGAATTCACAAACTCTCCTCGACTCGACTTTCACCCTTCACTTGACAGAGTTCCGCACTGCACCACTGATCGGCTGAAAATGACGCTGCGCTGCTCAAGAATAGCAGTGAATTATCACTGATATGCAGTGGCTTGCCCTGCCTCGAGATGGCGCTTCCATCGAATTTCTCAAGAGAAGGTAGAGCGTTGAGTGAAGGGGCGTTCTAGAATACAGGTGTGAGTCTCGTTGCTTTGTTCTCGCACGGTGCGCGTCACTGACCTATAGACACATGAAAGGAGCACAAACAGAAAACCAGCTGGGAAGCTCACAACTCACAACTTGATTGTTAATTAAACCCCAAGAAGTTACTTTTGTTGGTATTATTGACGTTCGCCATACTGACTAATTTGATGCTCCGCCGCGGTGTTTTAGTGGCTAAGGTACTCGGCTGCTCACCCGCAGGTCGCGGAATCGAATCCTGGCTTCGGCGGCTCCATTTCCGGTGTAGGCGGAAATGTTGTAGGCCCATGTGTTCAGATCTGGGTGCACGTTAGAGAACCACAGGTGGTCGAAATTTCCGGAGCCCTCCACTACGGTGTTTCTCATAATCATGTGACGGTTTTGGGATGTTAAACCCCACATATCACTCAATCATTAGCTCGTTAAGAGACCTTAATCCTGTATCAGTCGTGCATGGATAAGCGGACTCTCCGTCATGAGTTTCAATGATTACATCTTCGAAGCCTATGCTTCGAAGCCTAAAAGCAAGCTAGCAGTCCGGCCTCTGCTTACGTGTTACTGCTACAGTTAGGCCTATAATTAGGCACCGTAGTAATGACTCCTTGCATACCAACAATAACAGGAGTCCTTGGAAGTGTGGTTTAAGCACGAGTGTGCGCGCGCATGCGTGCAGAGATACTGACACGGGGTGTGACGCCTTACAAAACCATACTTGCGTGTTCATCGGAGCAGATTATCACGTCGATCGCTATCGTGCTTTTTTTTTCGGTGCAGCCGAAGCTCCCAGTATAAGTATAAGCGAAAGTCGAAATAGCAACAACATTAAAAAAAGTGTCGTCGTTAACAGCATCTCCAGCACCGCGTGGACCGGTTTAGCCAGTCAAATAACGGCAGCCTTGGCCCTTTCGCGGCGCGCACATTTCGGCACATCGTTTGGTGCCAAAGTAAGAAGCAAAAGCGGAGCGGACGTGCCGCGCCGTTCATCGCGCTACTGAGAGGCCCGATACGGGAGGCGTTGGCTGACCGCTTTCGTTGAAGAGTCGGCGGCCTTGCGAGGTGAACGTCTCGCATTTTTGATGCTGTTCTTCCTTCGCTTTCTTGGATTCTTCTCAGTGGGGTCCCAACAAAACCATCTCGTCTTCTTCGGCCAGCTGTTAGTGTAGTGGCCAACGTCTGCTTGTTTCTGGCGTCCCTTTGCGCGTTTTCTTGTTCACTTCTATCGCCGCACAGAAATAGCGCTAGCCGATCGCTGCAAGAGGCATCGTCGAATGCACGAGTGCACATCAACGAGAAGGGGGCGTTTGAATATTAGGTGGGTGGTTAGTTAGAGATGTACAGGGTTTTCAGCAGCACACTGGCGTTTAAAAGATTGCATGTTTTTTTTTTTTTGACAGCGTGTTCTAGTTTTCTGGTTTCACGAATAGCAAGAACAGCATACGCAATGCCGTATCATTACCTACTGCCCCACTTGAGTACCGATAGTACATTGCACTGTTTAATTGTAAAGCATTAGACCGTATGTCTTCGTGTGTCATTGACTTCTTATAATAGTAAAGAGCTGTGATACAAAGCTGATTGAAAAAACGATACATTTAGGTAGCATTGCATGCATGAAAAATGAACGTACACTCTTAGATCATCAAAAATGCTTTGCTTCACTTCAAAGTAAGGATGTCCCTCTGAAACAGTTCTACACCATTAGAGTGTCCAATTGAGCTGGTGAATAACCCACATAAACAAATCACCCACGATAAATTGCTAAGTGATTTCATGCCTCTTGAAGTCGTTTTACAAACCGGAAAGCCTCAAGTGGCTTTCCCGGGGATCCCGTCCGCAAAATTCGTGTAAGCTTACGCGAAATTTTCGCAACATTTTATACACGTGTCCTACATTCTTGTATGATCTCGTACATAGTCCCGCAAAATATCGCCGAAAATCCAAGCGACATTGTCCAGGGGTGACGTATCCGTGGGCCGTCATTATGACGTCACAGGTGATCAAAGTTTTTGTAATATGACATCACACTGCATGGCGAGAACTAAGGTCATCAGTGCAGATCGCAGAGCCACTAATAAAACAAAGCCTGCTATCTCCACGAGGTTAATGATGATGAGTGGGCGAAACGCGAATGCTTATCAGTAAAACCGTGAAACTCACGTTGGAGTTGTCCTTGCGGGTTAACGTGATCGTGGTGAGGTTGTTGCCAAATTAAAAACGGTCGCAAACCTTACAAATGTGGCTGAACGAGCAATCAACGAAGTCGCGTGTGAAGTGCGCGTCAGCGCCACCAATCTCGGGTAGCGACCACTTTTGGGGCTTGACCACTGCTTCCCGCACCCGCTCTGGTTCGAGGTTCCCTTTGCCGCTTCTTGCGTTCCGCCTCTGCTTTGCTGGCTCTGCACTTGGGAATCCACTTGTGACAAGCCCACATTGCTTCGACTGCGCGAGCCCTCACCGCGGCCGCCACCTCCAGATCGTTGCTGCTGCTGGCTTGCGATTGCTGCGGACGCTGGCGTCTTGACTCGTGAGCTCTCATCGCGAGGTCTTGGTGATGGGCTCGCATTGCAGCTGCGTTCCGAGATCTCCACGCCGCTGCCTTAACTTTCAAGGTGTTCATGACGAGTAGCTTCCTGCGGGAGTGGTATATTTTATAAGGCTGAGTGATCTTCCTTTCACCTGTCTTCAGTGTAATGTCCGTTCTTGTAAGCAACGTATCTTTTATTGCTCTGTTGTCTGAAGAGGCCCAACGGTTGTTATAGAGAGGCTTTTATTGCTTTCTCAAGGCAGACGACCGAACACACTGAGTGATGTCTGATGCAGACTCATCTCTAATAAAAGCGTGTCAAAAGAACTAAGTGTAACTACACAGAACAAAAAACTAACGGCCACAAAGCCAGACGAGAATGATGTTTTCTAGATAGAAATATCCGACTACCACAACAAGCGACTTTTTTAGCTACCAGGAAGCCCGACATGTCGACTTGCACGGTTGGCTTATTTTTATTCGAATAAATGCAGACGTAGAATGTTTTTGCGATAATTGCTTCTGAACTAGTTCATTCTTTGAAACTCTTGTAGGAGCGCGAAGGTGCAGAGAGGGTGACAACAGAGACACACGGCAAATAGCGCTGGCAGAGTGTCTCTGTCATAGCCCCAGTCAACTTTTTCATACCTTTAAGTGATTCGCATAACGTTGTTTATTGGACAAACTGCTCTCATTTAGATTATCACCCGTACCGTGCACGTAAAAATAATTTCCATTCCAATTGATTCGGTGACCTTCTTTTGAAAAAATAAATGGCGGCATACGTCGTTAGAACTGCTCACATATACCAATAATGGTGGATCTAAATTTGTAAGTGCGTATATACAAATGCTGACGCTATCGTCTCAAGGACGGTGTGAAGCTTAGGCAACGTCTTTGAAGCAGAACTTGAGAAACTTTTTTTTTACAGAGCTCTACGGCTAAATACGTTTCGCGTGGGCTGTGCAGGCGTCCATGGTATGCCTGCAATCAAGGCCAAGGTCAGAGTAACGTGTGGTCTCAAAACCACAAATAATTTACTAAAACGTTTAAGTAGGCAGACGGCGTCGTGTGGTCGTTGCCGATAGCGCTACTTGTCGCTTTCGGCTGATCTTTATCTCTGCGTTCGCGTACTGCGTTGCTCCCCTTCCAACTAACACGTTTGCCATTAGATATGTACGGTATATAGCTCAGCCTGCGTGGTGGCCAGGCTTTTTAACCTCAGCCACGTGTTTTCTTTCTGTTTTGTTTTGTTGTTTCTTACGCGGGTGTTCTCAAGATTAGCCAGACGGACTAAGGATCATAGATGAGGCGTGCAGAACATTGAGCCTTACGCTACCGGACACGATGATTTCTGTTGACCGAGACAAGTTTATGATACAAAAAGCGCGTAGGTGGTACGTGACCTTTCAAAACCTTTAGAGAAACCTTTTAAGACTTTAGAAACCTAAGTAAATAATAATACACAACTTATAACACACTGAGAACAAAGCTTTTGTGCTCCCTTGCTTCCCATGCTCAGTAAACTTTAGAAGCATGTTTCGCTGACTAAAATGGCCATGCTACAGAGTTATAAAATTTCTTTTCAATTTCGCACATTATTTTCGTTTCACGCTGTATCTAACACGCAAACTGAAAAATGCAATGTTTCATTTTTTAATTTATGGCTTACGTGCGGAATTTTGTAAAGCTGCCAAATGAATGGAAAACTAGTTTGCACAACTTACTAGCTGAATGGAAGCCATACTAAGCACCTTTCTCAAGGGCATTCTCTACTCTCGGTCATTTCCCACGAAAGCTTCGCACGAAGGCAACTGGAATACCGTATGTTTTATCACTATAGCACTATATCACTATCACTATAAGTCTCGAGCCTTGCACACGTTGACTGGAAACATCGCTATACTACGAGTTCTTCAATAGCACATTTTTCGAATCAAATTCAATTGCGAACATTTTCCTACATGTGAACGATGTAAAGTGCGATTCATTTATATGGTGTCCTCATAAAACTCAAGAAATTTTCCAGTCATGTTTCCAACAAAAATGTCAAACGGATATGCAGCCAGCCAGGATAAGCTTCTGAGTGGGCTGCAGGCGTGCTTAAATATCTGGTGTAATGTGGGAGATTCGTTTATACAGTGGTGAAGTAGTACATTAGCTTTAGCCCATAAGCTATTGTGTCATTCAAAGATATATGTAATTAATGTTGCTTATTTTTATAGGCACTAAAGTTTGGTTACATAAAACAGTTTTGACACCTCTGAAGAAGGTCGTTCACACAAGGAGTAGTTAAATGCAAGTCAGTTTCATGAATGTCGTGAACACTCAATGCATAAATATTCTTCATGCAATTGCTTTGGAAACGCCACTTCTGTCCTACGATACGTATAAGTACAACAAGCAGCAGAACTCGTGTTTTTTCGACCTTTATATATGAGTAGAAAATAACCAATCATTTCAATTATGAGTAGTTTCAATTGAACCCTTAAAGATCGACTAAAAGTTTGAGTATTCGAGCCATTGTGCCTACTGCATTTATTCACGAAAATGTGCAGTCAGCGTCGAATACTTGGTGAGCACCAGGTCAGGGGAAGCTTTCAATACTCCAGTAACTAATGACTATACCCCGTCGAGCTGCACAGTACATGTGTTAAGTACGTTTTATAATACGCTGGAAACCGTAATTCAAGACTTCCTGTGTAAACAGCGGCTAAAGTCTGCTTTTTTTTAGTGTACTTCTGACGTTGAGCGCTCCGTTCCGCCGCAGGGGTCTAGTGGCCATAGTACTCCGCTGCTGGCCCGCAGGTCACGGGATCAGATCCTGGCTGCGGCGGCTGCCATTTCTATAGAGGCCAAAATGCTGTAGCCTCGGGTGATCAGATTTGGGTACATGCACCCCAGGTGTTTAAAATCTCTGAAGCCTTTCATTATGGTGTCTCTTACAGTCATATGGCGGTTTTAGGACGTTAAAGCAGATATATCAATGGATAAACGTTGAGTGTTCTTAATTCGTATGGTCACTACGTGCTTTCGCGTATGAATGTTACATCCACTACCTCGTACACGTGGTCGCTACAGCACGTCTACAAGGTACGCAGTCGTTTATCTTCCAGGCCTATCAAGTACGCACAGGAGCTGACATCACCAAACGTCTTTCACGTGTATATGTATACATACGCTGCAGAAGTGATGTAATGCCCCAATTGTGCAACACCTCCTTTCATCTGACGGTTGCGAAAAGGAGCGAATATTGTGTACACCGAGCTAATACGACGAAGCAAAGGAAAACAACTTCTGTACATGTCCTGCTTTGCTTCCGACATCCTTTGGTTAGTTTTTTTTTCTTCCTGAATGATTACTTATTCCCAGCGTCGCTCGACTGCTCCGAGACAAAAGCTGAGCATTCTCCCGCCCAATGACCGAATCAAAGCGTGCCGCGCCGAAGAAATCAGACGTTTATCATTTACTGACTCACTGGTTACGACTGGCCTATTAAAAGAGTGTACTATTATAGGAGTCATCGTCGTGGCTAAGCACTCCATCTTCGCATGAAATAACAATAGAGAGTCCTGCTCGGTCTACAATTTAAACTGTAGCAAAGCAACTTGCAGTTTGAAGGTAAACAAAGACGCTCATTCAAAGCTGTGTGATCAAACCGATGGACAAATTATGGTGAGAATTCTTTCACGGGCTGTGGTGTCGCGAAACAGTGCAATGTGTTAGAGAGCTTTGAGTTGATCTATAGAACATGGGTTTGTTTATTCTGCGCTTAAAAGAAAGTGGACGACCTTCATTGGTGCTTGTACGAAGTATAAATGCAGCCGCAGAGGCTTCGTACCAAACGCGGAACTTTGCACTGTATCGTAACACCATCACTACAGTAAATCACTGCGTCTGGTGACAAAATAAGCGCTGCAAATTAAATATATTGGCCACATCCCACCCTACAGTAAGACCTAACTACGTCATTACCAAGTCCAAGAGCCGTTTGAACCCGCAAGCTGTTAACATTCACTGTATGCAGAAGTGTGGGGCATGTTATTATCGTGACGCCAAGTTCAACTTAAGTGCCATGTGGCGAAAGTGCGAACTCGTATTCACACGTTGGGGTTCAAGTGTAGCATACAATAAAGTGTTTAAGTATTCCTTGAACTACAGTACATTGCATAAATAGTGCAAATATATGCACTGTACATTGCAGTACAGTGCATATATAGGGCGGAAAGGTTGATGCTCTAAGGAAATAAACGGAAAATATCCCTAGCACTAGGCACAGCTTACAGGCTCTAAATCTCTCTCCTGAACATTACCACTAGCGTCGATGCGCACTACGACACTTGTAGCCAAGAACAGAAAACAAAGAGCAGCTTACGGCGCGAAAAGAAATGCCAGAGCATGTACCTTACACAGAATTCAATATGGCAGCGGAAACCACTTTAAAATATTTTGTTCTGTGTGGTTGTTCTCGGTTTTGCGGCACCGCTTCAGTTGCTCACCAATGACGCCATCTTTCCGCCGCTTCTATAGCGACAAGTGCTCGCTGTCTAATGACCACTGGGAAACGATTACACCGTCACGTTCCCACAATACGGCAGATGCCTCTGTCCCACACGGCCTGGCATCCATATGTAGGACGTACCAAAAACAGGAACAGCCGTCTTTTTTTTTCCGTATACTAAATCACATAAGCGCGTTTTGTGAGCACTCCATCGCGTAGCTCTGAGTGCAGGCTCAAATTCGTTCTTTTGCGTCATTTATGCTTGTTTCGTTTTTTTCATTTTACCTTAGTGTATTTGCCGCCTAGCTTTCAGCCTCGCCAAAACCTGGAATCGTAAAGAGAAGATGATCTGTATCGAATGCGTATTGCGTGTCCACGAGGCTGTAAGATATAACTCCTGCGCATGCAATGGACTCCTCCCCTGATGCCGTATCCGCAAGCAGCTGTCTTTCCGGTGCAAATGCAACCTTTTACTTCTTTATTTCGTTTCATAGACGACAAGCACGAAGCGAATACTTTGTATATTACACACGGTACCATTACACCGGACCCTCCACCGGCACGGAGCTTTTTGCGTCGTTTTCCTTCTTTTATAGTCTTACGGTTGTCCCAAAGAAAACTGGATTAACTCACGAGTTCAGTGGGTCGCCGTGCATGATGCGTTGATTCCGGAACGCCGTCTATAGCCAGAAATGGCGTGCGACTTGCATGCATTGGCGGCGGAAGTCGGAAGGCCCGCTTTTTCTACATGCGTTATAGCGCGCTCTACCTGAATTTGTGAACGCTGAACTTTGAATGGCATACCCTGATGTCTTGGTCACTGACGTGGCCATGGGGTGGGGGGGAGGAAGAAGTACGTAGAGGGCTGAAACATCATCTCCCTATCATTACCTTAGATTTATGCACGTGTATATGCACACGCATACATACTATTAACACCTAGTGGCTATTTCTGTTACACGCATAAATCTACAGGAAGCATCGTTGGCTCCTTTGCCAAAAAAGTTTTTCTACACCTGTAGTCCATGTATACAGCCTAGTGTAAGTGAATCTTGGCTAGTGTTGTTCATACACGCCAAATATTACCTACTCATTGCTAATGTTGAGGCTGGAGGCTCGTGTACTTATACAAGTGCAAGTTGAAGAAACCTAAGCCGACAATTCTGGAGTCCTTCAATACGGCGTCATTCCTGATCATAACGTGGTTTCTGGGTTTAAAACACCTACACCTATGATTTTTGCTAACATAGGCTAACTACTCGCAAACGTCAGCTAATGCTGCCTAAATGTGACTATGCGATTGATGATGTTGCCTATATTACTGGCTTACTATTACCGAATGCTCTAGTCTATCCTTGTGTTCACTAAGTTAAGGTCAGTAGTGGATAAAGCATGGTTAGTCTTGAATACAGTGTTCACAAATTTCGAGAAATGTTGGCATAGGCTGTGTTCTATTCGTACATTATCAGCGCAATGCTTCTGCAGCATACACATAGAAAGAAGTTTGAGCTAGTTGCACCTAATTTTTTTTTCTTTCAGTTAGAGTGTTATATAAGTTTCCTATACACACTTAGCGGGAGGGGCCACATTTCAGTTAGAGTGGTACATGGTTTGCTATACGCAGTAAGAGAGAGTGATATTTCATTACAGTTCACTCTGCGTATTCCGCTATGCTTTTGTTCAGCATCATCTACTATGTTCATCGTCCTTGCCTCTCTCAAGTGACAGTCTTTCGTGCTAGGGAACTGAAAAGTACGTTTGCTTATAGTTTGTCATTCACTGAAGCTAGCCAGTTTGATTTTGGTTATGTCCTATGAATTCCACTAACATGTTCATTGTCATTTCCTGTCCGACGTCATATTGTTACGCGACCATCATTCCAGGCGGAACGTCGCTCTTTCCTGCATCCTCGTTGTTTTCCTATTCGAAGTAAAAAAAGAGTGGCCGAGCGTGCAGTAGCGCACCTACGACCACTGCTGCCTCACCGTTTCCTGCATGTTCTGCTCTACTGTATGTACTGTTTTTTGCCCTGCTTTCCCTAAGTACAACGTTACCCGTCGTAAACGGCACATCTTCTGCATCTAAACTGAACGCAGCCCACTGCTTCCTGCTGGATGAAGCCACTCTTACGACGGAAAATAACAGTTCTTTCTGGGCATCCACAGCACATATGAGGAGGTCACGTTTCCAAGTCATTGGCCTGTACCTTCACCACGCTTCTTTACCCTTTTAAGTCACCATTGGTCTTATCTCTCGTCACTGAAGCATGCCGAACGATGTCCCACTGAGGACGGTGAATCCTTCATCTCTTCTTGCCAGCAATAGCAAGTATGCGGGGGTCACGTGACCGAGACATATGTCTGCAGTGCATCCACCAGTCGTTCTCGTTTTTCCTCGAAGCTCCAGATACAGACACATGCATGGCAATTGTGGAACAGCGTCGGGCACTCTACAAAGTCATTGGTGTACATACGTCGATGACTTCCTTTTCCCGCCACTGAGTGGCATTGTGCAAGATCCCGGCAGATGACATGCCGAATGGGCAACTTTGTCAATCACGTATGGTTGTCCAGATGTTTGGACAATTGGGGGGATATAGACATGGCGAAATGTACCTCGGAATAGCTCTGCGCGGTGACCAGATGGATTTGTCACTTCCGCAAGTGCAGGTTTGCAGCGGGCAAATAAAACCCCGGCGAGAAACAATCATAGCCAACAGAAAGTTGAAACAAGAAAGTGAATTGAAGGTACGAACAAGTGCCTGACTGCACTTGTTCGTTATTTATACTGAAAAGAAACCTTGCAAAACAGGATTACTGCAAAATGCAACGCCAATAGAATTCAGTTGCATGTGAGCGTATGCCCTGTGTGCTTTTTTTCTTCTTTTGGTAAAGTATTTTTCCCGAATTCTATAGAACAATAGAATTCTTTACACCAACATGTTAATAATAGTACCGATGTACAAACTTTTGACAGAGAAATTGATGCTTATTTTGGTAATGGTTGAAGTACTGCCCATTCTGTTTTCCTGTGTTTATTGCTTAGTGGTTTTTTAGGTGTTTTGTTTGTACTCATATTGTACTCCCTCCCTGTTATGACCCTCAAGCGAGGGTTGACAGTATTATTAAATAAATAAATAAAATAAATTTTTTGTATACTGCATAGCTTCTGTCGTTTGTACTATCTGGATAATAAACGATGATCTTAACTTGCACAAATAACTGTCATTTCTCGTCGCCAATATGCAAATTAAGGCGAAAAAATAGCAATCTTAATTTTCTTGCGCGGGCATGTGCGTCGGTTGTCTTCTCATGCGCCTCATAAACCTACTATACAGAAACGCATGTTTTTTAGGAACGCCCATAATTAGGAACACATGCATATTTAGGAACAAGTTTAACAACACACGTGAAATGTTCCACTGTACCACCGCACATGAGTCTGCAGGCACCCAACCCAAGTTCTTCATAGAGCTCACCAGCACCGTTTGTGACTTTTATTTGCGTTTTCAAAGGTCAGTTATGGGGAATCATGATTTCCGGATATCCAATGTATTCCGGGTATTCTTTGTTTCCAATTGCATTTTTTGCTCAGTTCTCTAGTTTTTAAATATGTCTCCTACTTTGTTCTATTTATTTAGAGATTTTTTTTGTTTCTTGTAATGTTGCAGCGGGAAGTAGATGGCACGGACGTCCGCCGTAATGCTATATATATACAAGCGTGAAGTCATTAAAGCAGGCATGCCGCATAATATCTGTGGTGAACCACATCGTCTAAACCAGAAGCAATGTAACCTTAAGCGGCACAAATCAGTGCGTGGTATATGGAGGATTGAAAACGTAGACATCCCTTCAAGTACATTAAAAGCAAAGGATCCAGTATTTGAAAAAAGTGTGTGAAAAATTAAGTCTGCAGCAGCTGCTTCTTATTTAGTAAGCGTAAAGAAAACTGGCGAAATTGGTATATATCTGTAACATGATTCATGTCTTCTAAATTGAAATACAACAATGTTCTAGCATTACTCAAGAAAAGTTGTACAAGTGCACATGTGTGGGTACTCGATTTTTTTTGTATTGAATGACGGTGCTATAGAGATAACAATGTGCTTACCTGATCATAAAGATGGTATTTTGATACTGATCATAACGACGATGATTATTTTCTATAGCTTCCGTGTTCCATAAGTGAGCACTGGCAATTATGATAATAATGGCGCTAACGAAAATTGTTTTTTTCGTCCTAACTGTCTGAAGCACTTCCGAAGGCATCTCATAAATATGACACTTTCTTCTGAACGGCAAGCCTCTGAAAACAACGAAGTAATGCTCTGTATTGCACGAAACAATGTTCGTAGTTTTCATGACCCTCTCACGTCCCTATTTACGTTTATCCGCTTCTTGCTCCAGAACGTCAGGGTCTTGTCTATCGCTTTGCCTTGGTTCTCGAATTCTGCACAGCATGATGCGTCGCCTCTTACGTGTAGCCGCGGGCGATAAAAAAAACTGTCTTTGGACGAGTGAACTACTCTCTATGCATACATTAAACTCCCTTGTGGCTTTGTATACGTGATTGAAAGTGATTTCTAACTATGACAAAACTCGTTAGCGCAACCCTTTGAGCTTAACTTCTGTTATAATAACACACATATAGGCTATCAATGTAGTAACAGCTAGTCCCCGCCAAACTTTCATCTACATAACAAACAGTAGACTAAGCAATACCACGAATTAGCGCGTAATGCCTTGCATATTCAAAAAGTTTTGCTACCAAGACACGTGCTATGGGACGAATGCTCAAAAATGGCTACAGAAGGCCACACCCCGCAGATGGTTCTTTGCGAGCGTAGGTGTTGTGTGAGTGGCCTTAACGCCTTAATTCATCCTTGATGCACGACATCGATAAACAGCTCACATAAACACTGCACTATAACTGGTTTTCTCTATTACTCTGCCCTTCACGAACGCTTCATCCTGTTGATGGCAGCGTTGATCGCTCTTTGACGGAAATGGTCACTGATCTTTCTAGACGCATCACGTCAAACTTGCTCGTATAAAGTCGCTTCATTCGGGAGACGGTGCCCCGCTCTACTAGGTCAAGAGAATGAGCACTTATGGAGGATTGCTGAACCATATGAACGGATAAGATTGGTTCTCTCCTATGGTGTTGTCCACCTCAAAACTGGAGTCGTCATTAGCACTGCGCCGGGACAAAATCTTATCATACCTCTTTCAGGCGGCTTCTTCTGTTACATAGCACCCAAAGCCATTTATGTTTAAGTATTGTAAATGACTTCTCTTCACTCCGCCAATACTGGGCAGCAAGGACGTGGACGCTGTGGTGTGCACGAAGCGTTCTTATTTCGCAAAAAAAAAGTCAGTTTAGCAAAAATGGTGTGAAATGATACCGAATGAGGGCGCTTGGAGAACTCAGAGCTCACACCACACGCCTGCTGTGCGAAATCATAAGGGCCCCATTTGTTGGAGAGATGCGCTTGCGAAGGCAAATGGCACGATGTTGCGCCGCGTTCATTCACTCGGAAAGCAGTGGTGCATGGCTGTGGTTGGTGAGGCGAAGTTGCTTTTGTCGCCATGTTTCGTGCCACCGCAAGCTCGCTTGCGCAAGCATAGGCGCGTGGACGGGAGAGCATAATGCGGCTAGCTAGGTGTGGCTTGCACGGGTCATGTGCGTCGAAAGAACGTTATTGAACGATAGCGCTCTCATATATACATTCTATGCCGAGGGGCGTTGCCGCCAATCTAGCGCGCGTGTGCATGACTGTCACATCTCCCTTCTTAAACAAACAAAAAGACTAAAGTTCCGGCATGGGGTATCTTTGCGGTGGCCGGCGATTGCGTTCGCTTCTGCGTAGTTGTGGCTCGGCGGGGCCCACGTCAGCTTGATGTTCTTGTGTGGGGGGCACCAGTGGAGTGGGGGCCAGACGGAGATGTTCTCTGGTGCGCTGCAACTGGAGCCCATCTTCGGTCTCAACAATGTAGGCTCTCGGACTGTTGGCAGGCTTGACAACCGTAGCAGGGGACCAGGTCTTTGATGGTACGTTTACACTTGTGACGCGGGAGCCCTCAGGAAGTCCTGGTAGCGGCCTTGTACCCCTGTTGTAGAAGGAACGTTGTCTACTTCTGATAACGTGGAGCCGCCGTTGAACCTCCTCCGGCGGTATGGTCTGCGGTCGCAGGTGGGTTTCCGTGACTGGCAGCAGTGTCCTCGCATTTCGGCCCATGAGTCTCTGCATTGGAGATTTCAAATAGGAATCGCGAGGAGTGTTTCTCCATTCAAGCAATGCAGCACAAAAATCCACTGTGCCGTACCGATACCTCTTCAGCAATTTTTTGGCTTCTTGCACCGCACGTTCAGCCATTCCGTTTGATCGAGGGTGATAGGGGCTGGAGCGAACATGGTGCAAGCTAATCTTACCGACAAATTCACGAAAGTCCTGGCTGCTGAATGGCGGTCCATTGTCCGTGCACAGGCGCTGCGGGAAGCCATGAGTGGCGAATATGTCTGCGAAGGCAGCAATCACCTTGTCGGCTGTCGTCTTCACGGGCCTGATTTCGAAAAAGAAAGAATAAAAGTCAACAACCACCAAGTACTCGGTAGCATTGTGATAGCATATGTCGGCTCCCACAACTTCCCAGGGTAGGCTAGGAATTTCATGGTTCATCAATGGCAAGCGCAGATTTCGTGGCTTGTGCTTTTGGCAGGTCTCACAGCGTCGAGCAACTTCTTCTAGATCGCTGTTTATAGAAGGCCAAAAAAGTACAGCTCGAGCACGTGCTTTCATTTTTTCTGCTCCCCCATGCGCTGCATGAAGGCAGGCAAGAACTTCGCTGCGCATCTTGGCCGGAATGATGAGGCGGTTGCTCCTGAATACTAGGCCATCTTGCGTATGCAGCTCGTCGCGGAAGCTCCAGTAGCATCGTAGCTCGCTGCTGACGTCAGCTTTGCTCTCCGGCCACTGACTGCTTGCGTACTGTCGAAGTTCACCATCACAGGGTCCTGGTCGGTCTCTTGTAGAACTTGGCTCAGCCGTCTGTCTGAAACCTGCAGGCAAGCAATGGTGTTCAACTGATAATTCAGGCACTGTTCTTTCAATATTGCTTGGCTCGGGGACCGTGATAAAGCGTCAGCAACAAACAGCTGTTTTCCAGGTGTGTATTTGACGACTATCGGGTACCTCTGCAAGCTGAGGCGCATGCGCTGAAGCCTTAGAGGACATTGGCATAACGGCTTCTTAAATATAATTTCTAGTGGCTTGTGATCGGATTCTACCACAACTTCAGGCTGCCCGAAAAGATAGTCGCGGAATCTTTCACAGCCGTGGACAATTGCCAGCATCTCCTTTTCGATCTGGGCATACCTTTGCTGTGTTTCTGTCAAGGAACGCGACGAATACGCTAGTGGATGCCCGTCCTGTATGATCACTGCGCCAACTCCGTTCTGACTGGCATCTACCGACAGCCTGATTGGTTTCCCCTTCTCGTAGTAGCTTAGTACAGGGGCTGTCGCAAGCGCTTCCTTCAGAGCCTTGAAGCTTGCATCTTGGCGGTCCTCCCAAAGCCACGCGACATTCTTCTTTAGTAATTCTCGAAGGGTGCTGTTAGGTCCGACATATTCGGAATAAAGCGAGAGACAAAATTTACCATGCCCAGGAACGTCTGCAGCTCTTTCTGGTTGCTTGGCGTCTGGACTTGCAAGATGTCTTCTAGCCGTTGTGGATCCAGGCTCAGGCCGTCGCGCGTCAAAACGGGTCCCAAGTACCGGACGGACTCCTGTAAAAAACGGCATTTCTTTCTGTTCAATTTCAGTTTGTACTCTCGGCAACGTCGTAGGACGTGTTCAAGGTTTGCATCATGCTGCTCTCTTGATCGGCCCCACACTAGAATGTCGTCCATGGACAACCGCTACGCCTTCGAGGCCTTCTAGCACGCGGTGCATGGCCCGCTGAAATATTTCCGGCGCCGACGAGATTCCAAAGGGCATGCGCAAAAATCTATAACGGCCGTATGGAGTGCACATAGTGCAAATCTTGAGCTTTCTTTATCCAGCTTGATTTGCCAGAAACCGGAGGCTGCGTCCAAAGTTGTAAAGTACTGGGCCCCACTTATCGAAGGTGCTATGTCTTCCAATGTTGGCATTGGATAGTGCTCGCGAAGCAGAGCTTTGTTTAGGTCGGAAGGATCAAGACAAATGCGTACCTTCTCTCCTTTTGTAACAACGACCATGTTGCTGGCCCACTCTGTCGGCTCGGTCACTTTCACGATGACTCCAGCAGTCTCCATGCGGTCGAGCTCAGCTTTCACCTTGCTTTGCAATGCTATTGGAATCCGCCGTGCTGGTTTCACTACTCCCTGGGACCCGGGCTTGAGCTTTAGATGGTAGACAATACCCTCCAGTTGACCCAGACCTTCAAACACGTCTTCGTAAGGCTTGGCAGTGCCGTAAAGCTCTATTTGGTCGACAGAGCAGACACGTTGGAGCAAGCCAAGCTCTTCGGCAACTGTACCGCTCAAGGTCACGGCGATTTCGTCATCCACGACGAAAAACTCTGTCAGAATCTTGCTTTCTCTCGTTGCCACTTCAAGACGAACTTGTTTCGTCCGCTTTTTTCTGGAAGCCAAAAAATGTGTTTAAAACAACGTTGGCAATCAAGTGGCTGCTGTGTTGTTATTTTCTGCAGCTGGCTGCGTGCTATAACCGAGCATGTTGCGCCTGTGTCTAACTTGCAAAAAATAGGCTTTCCTTCTATCTCAACGGTAGCCGTCCAGCGGTCGTCTTTCCCACGGGCATGCGATAGCGTTTCTAACCAGAAATCGCCTCTTCTGCATCGACAGATGCTACTGCGTGCTCTTTCGAATGAAATCTTTTTTGCATCTTCTTGCAGGCTATAGCAAAGTGATTTCTGCCACCGCATTTCCTGCACGTGCGTCCCTTTGCTGGGCACACACGGTCGGTCTGATGAACCTTTGCACACTTTGTACAACGCTGACCTTTCGCTTCAGATAGCGCGTTCATCTCGGCTGCGTAATCGCTTTTCGGGCGCGCCTGTATCTCTTCACACTGTTCTTTGCCATGTTCACGAGAGCGACACATTTCTACGGTCTTCGTGAAAGAAGCATTTTCGGAGATTAGCTTTTCTTGCAGCTTTTTATCTCTAATTCCGAGAATAATACGGCTTCTCAGCATACGCTCTTCAAGCTGCCCAAACTCGCAGCTTTTTGCTAGCACTCTGAGGTCTGTCAGCCAGTCATTGAAACTTTCACCGTCCTTTTGGTCGCACTTTCCAAAGCGGAACTCATGGTAGGCTAAGTTTAGAGCTGGTTTGTAAAATGCCTCAAACTTCATTTTCAGTACTTCTACGTCCCGACTTCTCTTCGTCAGTTGCAAAATCAAGAGTGCTGTACGTCTTGCGTGCGTCCTCTCCGATAATCATAAGAAAGGTGGCTGCCTGTACCTCTTTCGGTTGCTGGTTCAGGTATGTTGCCGTTGCGAAGAGCTCGAACTCTTGCCGCCATGTCTTCCAGCTTCGCCATACGTCTCCTGTGGTGTCCAGGGCTTTCGGCCGGTGGCAATAGCGTGGTGACTGGTCCGCTGGCCTGCTGGCGCTGTTCCCCGTTCTGCATGCTTGTAGCTGGTTGGGACCTTCGAGCCGCCCCTGTTGGCTTGCTACTCGTCCGCTGTTCGTTCGCCGGCTGCGTGCATCGGCTGCGGTCCGACCACTTCTGACACCATGTGCTTGCACGGGTCATGTGCGTCGAAAGAACGTTTATTGAACGATAGCGCTCTCATATATACATTCTATGCCGAGGGGCGTTGCCGCCAATCTAGCGCGCATGTGCATGACTGTCACACTAGGCACGAACGAAGGAAGAATTCTTTGTCACGTTGAAGGGAAGCTGGCCAGCAGAGCAGGTGACTTTCCAGAGGCGCCCACGGCAAGGGGGAACAGATTTTTCGAACAATGGGATGGACGGCGTCAGAGGCGTCTGAAGGTTAATGATATTCAGCGGATGTGGCTCACATTTTTCTTTTTTTTAGCGATGTA
>WOVY01007272.1:0-52567 GCA_013436015.1 Rhipicephalus annulatus
TCTAACTTTGGTCGGATTATTGATTGGTAAGCCCAGGAGTTTGACATCAGGAGGAGCGTTTTTTAATTTGTGGTCGTAAGAAAGACAGTTTACGGAAGGCGGAAGCGGAGATATTGTCAATATGTTGATTCCAAGATCAATTACTTGTGAGTGTTACTCCTAGATATTTGAACTCAGAAACTTGCTGTAGAGGTGACTCATTTAATGTGTAAGTATACTGAAGTGGATTTTCTTCCGGGGTTACGCATGCATACAGTTTTATCTAAGTTCAAAGCCATCCCCAGCGATTTCACCATTGAAAAACATTAAAAAAACTGTGATTAAGGTCATGTTGATTTTCTGGGCAAGTAATTTCCTTATACAAGACACAATCGTCGGCGAACAGACGAATTTGCACAGATGAACATACCACACTTACAATGTTATTTATATACAGTAGGAGCAGTAGGGGTCCCAAGACACTCCCCTGCGGTACTCCAGAGGCGACAAGAAGACAACCCGATCGCTGATTCCCAATTTCTACGTACTGAATTCGGTTTTTTAAATAATCAATAATCCAGAAAACTAAGATGCGAAGAAGATCAATATTGTTCAATTTTAGTATTAGTCTGTCATGAGGAACCCTGTCAAACGCTTTACTAAAATCCAAGAATATCGTATCTGTTTGACCGTTCTTATCTAGAGTAGATGCAAAGGAATGAGATATAGTGAGCAGTTGAGTCACAGTTGAAAACCCTTTTCTGAAACCATGTTGAGAATCAGTCAAGACAGCATTTTAAGATATTTGGTGATATGTTGCGCGATTATACGCTCAAATAATTTACAGCATGCTAATGTTAAGGATATTGGACGATAATTTTCAAAAAGCAACCGGTTACATTTTTTAAATACCGGTGCAACTCGGGCTGCCTTCCAGTTACTAGGGAGCTTCAAAGTTATCAAAAATACACGGAATATAATCACAAGATATTTCGCTATCACTTCAGCATATCAGCAAAGAAAGGTGTTTGGAATATTATCAGGACCACTTGATTTCTTAGTTTTCAGTTTTAAGAGCATGGATAATACACCCGGGTACGAAACAAAGTCAGCCTCTGTCGTGTGAAACGATGGAACATCAGATAGACATACACTTGGGCAAGTAAACACGCTATGGAAGTATATATTGAAATGCTCAGCTATAGGCTCTTTGTCTGTAACAATACATTCATTTACTAACATTTCGGATACAGGCTTTTTTTATCCGTCAAGTGGTACCAAAATTTTTCAGGGTCATTTTTGATGAATTTTGGGAGAGTTGTTTGGAAATAATAATCCTTAGAAGAACGCACAGCTTGTGCGAGGCTAGCCTGCAATGGTCCAATTTTAGTCATATCCGCACGCTTCTTTTTTAGACGTTTAATTTTACGTTTCAAGTGAATAATACTACGCGTTATCCAGGGGGTCTGTTTGTGAGTTTTCTTTTTCCGGCTTGAGACAAATTTATCTAAACAGTGTTCACACATTTTTCAAACTGGGCCCAGAGAGCGCATACGTCATCATGGTCAAAGTCAACAACACCGGTCTCCAGATAATCAACTATGGACGTGTCATCTGCACGGGAGTAGTCTCTGAAAGAACGCACTTGACAGCGCTTCTTATCACCGCGTTTCAACAGTGGGACGGAAAGGCCCACAAGATAGTGATCAGATAATCCGGATTCGACATACATGGTATATTCGCTGAACGCACGATTGAAAAATATCAGATCTAAGTAATTGGGGTGGTTGTTTGCTGTGCCAGCTATTTAGCGGCTCCACGGTTATGTTTTCCAGCAATAAATAGTCTTGATTTTGTCACAAACACAAAGGAATGGCGGGGCTCGCTGCTGCCACCAAAAAAAAATGCTGTCGTGATGAACTGAAGCGCGCGCTTGCGAAAAACATCTTCACTGCAACACAGTATAGACACACGGGCAGCACATGACCTGCTTCTCGCTGCATCAGCACGCCTTGATGCGATCATTCACCCATTTTTTCTCGTAAAATAAGCAATTGAATAGCGGACAGTGACGAAATTCGCATTGTGTTTTGGCTGAAAAACATCACCATTCAATCTTTCTGCTCTAGTTTTCAAAGTAGGCGTTGCAGGCAAGAACTCTACCAGCTGTGCAAGAGCCCGAATTGCTGGAGCAACCGGCACTCGGAGGTTCACACACTTCGTGGATTTCTCTAAACTGTCCTGTATTAATTTCTTTCCCATAAAGAATGGACAAATTGTCACGCGTTGATGTTGCGAGAAGCATAGAACACGCTGCCCGCATGCCACTAGTGTGTTGCAGTGGAGCACGTTTCATTTTTTAGAGGCGCATATTTTTATTTGTATCTTTACATTTTTTATATAACTTCATGTTTGTAATAGGAGTAGCGAGCCAGGCATGCTTCAGCTACCGCTCATTAGTATCGATGAAGTGCATTGCCAAGTGGTCCAACGTTTCCGCGAATTTGCGGCGAAACCGTGAATGGGCACGCTGTACCCCAAGTTTTCGAATTAACCAGACTTGTGCTGACCGCTGCTTCGAGTTATCCGCTGAAACTTGCATTGCAAAATACGGGACCGCGGAGGATACTTTAAATTAAGTGGAATTTCGAAATAACAGTGTTCAAATTAACGAGGTTTTATTGTAGGAGGTCTTTTGCTGCTCGAAGACAGTTCTCGTCTTTCAATCTCAATTCAATTTCAAAATTTGTTTTATTGTTTTCTTGTACAAGACACAAGAAACAAAAGGATGTTGGCGCTAAAGGCATATAGTCTGACAAAGGACTCAACACTCTTGTCCACAGTACGCTCGTCAAAAAACTAAAAATAAAAAAAAACCATCTTTGGAGGCATCAGTCCTTCATGAACAAAAGAAGCAACAGAGAAAAGATAGCTGCCAAAACATATCATGTTACATTTAATCTGACTGACTTTACAAATCTTGTAACATACTTACTGCATAACACACTTAAATAGCCGCTCAAATCACTCAGGAAAAAATCAGACTGAAACATTAAACACATGTGATACATACCATTATATTGATACAAAACAGCCGCTAAACACGGCTGCATGAATGAGGAGGACGAAGTGGGGTTTTCCATTGGATGCTGGTCTGGCACCATTTTGCTCGTCGGGTTCTGTGCGCTGTAAATAGATCATTAAACAAGTTACTCGTAACATTATTG
Source organism: Rhipicephalus annulatus (assembly GCA_013436015.1). Taxonomy (NCBI): domain Eukaryota; kingdom Metazoa; phylum Arthropoda; class Arachnida; order Ixodida; family Ixodidae; genus Rhipicephalus; species Rhipicephalus annulatus. The sequence goes on from WOVY01007272.1 coordinate 3,207, forward strand.
GTGGAGGTGGACGACCCCCGTACCTCGATGGAGACGCGCAGCGGTCGCACCATCGGTGACCTTTCGACTGCTTCGACTGCTGGTAATTTCTCTACGCCGCCCTCATCAGTCCAAGCCGCCACCTACGTCACACTCCCGCACCTCCTGGATCCCGGCACTTTTTCCGGCGATGGTACGATCGATCTCGACACTTGGCTGAAGAGGTACGAGCGCGTCAGTGCTACTCACCGCTGGGATCCTACGCTAATGCTCACCAACGTGCTTTTCTACCTGGACGGCACTCCCCGAACATGATTTGAAAGCCACGAAGCCGACATACCGAGCTGGGATCTCTTCAAAGAAAAGATACGTGACCTGTTTGGCGATTCGTCTGGTCGTCTGCTCGCTGCGAAGAAGACTCTTGCCACACGGGCCCAGTCTTCTACCGAATCGTACGTCTCTTACATTCTTTTCGTCTTGGCCCTTTGTTCCAAGGCCGACCAGTCCATGTCGGAAGACGAAAAGGTTAACCACGTTTTGAAAGGCATTGCTGACGACGCTTTCAACCTGCTGGTTTTTAAGAACGTCCCGAGCATCGACACAATCCCTAAAGAATGCCGACGTCTCGAACAAGCTAAAGCCCGCCACGTAGCCCAAAGCAATCGTGCGCCTTCCGAATACAGCGGCCACTTCTTCGTGTGACGACGCCTTCCACCAGGTCCCTCGATGTGACAACCTTACACGCATCATTAGTCGAGCGGTCGAGGCAGCTCAACCCGTAGGCACGCCATTACCGACGCCTGCACCTTCCCCGACCACGATCTCTTGAATACAAGCGGTCGTTCGTCAAGAGCTATCGAATGTCGGCCTACATCCTGTTCCTACCGTATACTCTGCTGAGCCTTCTTATCGTACCCCTTCTGCACCTCGCATACAACGCCATCCGTCCGAATGGCGTACTCTTGATGACAGGCCCATATGTTTTAACTGTCGACGCGTTAGTCATATCGCTCGTCACTGCCGCAGCCGCTGGGCTCCACCGTCCCATTATGCACCTCAGTATCACACCACTTCTGCTCGCCAGGTGTCCCCACCACTTTCTCAATCAACGTCGACCACATTTTCCGCTCCTACAGCACTTCTGAGCAGACCTCGCTACGACCGGTCAACGTCCGCTGCTCGTCTTCAGTCCCGGTCGCCCCCACAACGCCGTGCTGCCTCCCCGACCTATTCGCAGCATCTCCGACCGGAAAACTAGGCCGTGCAGCTTCTGGAGGTGGAGCTGCGTTGACGAACTTCGTAAGAAATCCTCGATTAACATTAACAACGAACCGGAACCTTTTGGACGTTACTGTCGACAATGTTCGTGTCAGTGCATTGATAGATACTGGCGCGCATGTGTCCATTATGAGTGCTAACCTTCGCCGCCGACTTAGAAAAGTTGTCACGCCCGCCCTCAACCGAGCTGTATGAGTCGCCGATGGAGGAACTGCCGCAATTCTTGGCATGTGCTCTGCGCGAGTGTCTATTGGGGAGAGAAGCACTGTCGTTCTTTTCGCCGTTATTGAACATTGCCCTCATGAACTCATACTTGGTATGGATTTTCTAGCCACGCACTCTGCCCTCATAGACTGTTCAGCTGGCTCTCTCCATCTCGATTTACCCCTCTTTTCCGACCCGACCAGCCCACCGCAAACCAGCCTCTGCTGCATTTATTTCACGCGCCTCCCTGCTAACTCTGTCACACATGTCAACTTATCCTCCACGCGCCAGTACCTGATGATGATTACATGGTGGCCCCGATTCCTGCAGTGATGCTTACACATGGAGTTGCTGTGCCGCATATAAATCTGATGATTAACAGAAACCGAACCTTCCTTCCACTGGTCAACGTTTCACTCACCACCCAAGTTCTGCCACAGGGTATCTCCCTGGCCAAAATTACGGCTCTCCAAGATGACCATGTCGAGCCCTTCAGAGTTGACGATTGCTGCAGCTCAGTCAGTGGTTCCACTCAATCACGTTCTTGGTGCGCCGACATCAAGCGAATTGTGTCATCGGACCTCACGTCTGAGCAAGCTGCAGCGCTTTGCCACGTTCTTGAGGGCTATCGTAGCATTTTCGAATTTGCCAGCAACTCTTTGGGCCAAACGACCATTTTCACCCATCGCATAGATACTGGCAGTGCAACTCCCATTCACCGACGCCCCTACCGCGTGTCGGCGTCGGAGCGTGCAATATTACAACATGACTTCGGCAAAATGCTTGCGAAAAACATTATCGAGCCTTTATGCAGCCCCTGGGCTTCTCCAGTCGTCCTTGTTAAAAAGAAAGATGGAACATGGCGCTTTTGTGTCGATTACCGTCACCTTAACAAAATTGCCAAAAAAGACGTTTATCCTTTACCTCGCATCGAGGACGCCCTCGACTGCCTGTATGGTGCCACTTATTTTTCAACTATTGACCTTCGATCAGGGTACTGGCAGATTTCCGTCGACGAGATGGATCACGAGAAGACCGCATTCATCACTCCTGATGGTCTTTATCAGTTTAAAGTGAAGCCCTCTGGACTCTGCAATGCACCAGCCACATTTGAAAGAATGATGGAGTCATTGCTTCAAGGGCTGAAATGGTCCACCTGCTTGTGTTACCTTGACGATGTTATTGTCTTTTCGCCCACATTCGACTCGCATCTTGATCGTTTGTAAGCTATTCTGGACGTTTTTCGTTGAGCCGGACTCCAGCCTAACGCCTCCAAGTGCCGCTTCGCTCGTAGTCAAATTTCCGTGCTCGGTCACCTTGTCGATGCTCAAGGCGTGCGTACAGACCCAGAGCAAATTCGCGCAGTCACGAACTTTTCCCGTTCCGAAGACCGCAAAGGATGTCCGCAGTTTTGTGGGGTTGTGCTCATATTTCAGACGCTTTGTTAAGGACTTTGCGACCATTGCAAGCCCACTGACAGACCTCTTGAAGAAAGACGCCTCGTTTACCTGGGGCCATGACCAAACGTCATCGTTTTCGCAACTTACGACATTGTTTACAACGCCACCAATCTTGGCTCACTTTGATCCATTAGCCCCAACCGAGGTTCACACGGACGCCAGTGGACACGGCATAGGAGCTGTGCTATTGCAGCAACAACGCGGACTCGACCGTGTTATAGCCTACGCAAGTCGACTGCTATCTCCAGCCAAGCGCAACTATTCCATCACAGAGCGTGAGTGCCTCGCATTGTATGGGCAGTCGCCAAGTTTCGCCCATACCTGTACGGGCGCTCATTCCGTGTTGTCACGGATCATCACGCGCTCTTCTGGCTAGCCTCCCTGAAGGACCCCACGGGACGTCTCACTCGTTGGGCTTTACGCCTTCAAGAGTACACGTTATCTGTAATGTACAAAACAGGGCGATTACATCAGGATGCGGATTGTTTATCCCGCTACTGTGTTGACGAAGCAACCGATACTGACGCTATCACGTACGTTTTTTTCGTGTCGCAGCTGTTAAACATTGGCGAAGAGCAACGTCGGGATCATTGACAAACTGGAGTTAACGCCTCGCGACCCATCCCTACGAATGTTTTTGGTGAAAGACGGGATCCTATATCGCCGCAACCTTGACTCCTTCGGATCAGACTTACTTCCTGTCATCCCAGCGCACTTGCGTTCCACTGTCCTGCATCAACTTCACGACGCTCCCATGACGGGCCATTTGGGCGTTTCTCGCACATACGATCGGGTACGACGTTGGTTTTTTTTTTGCCTGGACTTGCCCGCTCTGTTCGACGCTATGTCGCCGCTTGTGAGCCCTGTCAGCGTTGCAAAACGCCGTCTGCCCTCCCAGCCGGCGACCTTCAGCCGATCAACGTTCCCAACGAGCCTTTCTTTCGAGTTGGTCTCGACCTGTTGGGCCCTTTTCCACTCTCCACAGCCGGAAATATATGGATTGCTGTTGCCACGGGCTACGCGACGCGGTACGCATTCACACAAGAACTCCCGACCAGCTGCGCTACCGACGTTGCGGACTTTCTGCTGTTCGACATATTATTAGTGCACGGTGCTCCCCATCAACTTCTCACCGACCGTGGCTGCACGTTCTTATCAGCTGTCGTTCATAAAATCCTGAGGTCTTGCCATACCAGCCACAAATTTACTACTTCGTACCATCCCCGGTCAAATGGCCTCACGGAGCGCCTTAACAGGACACTAACCGATATGCTTGCCAAATACGTTGCGCCAGACCACCATGATTGGGACATTCATTTGCCGTATGTGACGTTCGCCTACAACTCATCTTGTTACAACACTGCCGGGTATTCGCCCTTCCATCTACTATATGGCCGGGACCCAGCTCTACCTTCAGACACGTTACTACCTGTGGCCACTGAATATGCTGGTGAAGCCATTGCCCGCGCCAACCACGCGCGCCATGTCGCCCGTAACCGTCTACAGGCTTCACAGGCCCGCCAGCAACAGCTGTACAATTCTCACTATAGGGACGTGCACTTTTCTCCGGGTTCTCTCTTGCTCCTCTGGTCACCTACTCGGCGTGTGGGACTGTCGGAAAAAACTGTTGTCGCCCTACACTGGACCATTCCGTATCGTTCGCCAAGTGACAGACGTCACGTACGAGATTGTTCCAACCGATCCAACAAAGTCATCGTCAGCTCCGAGCGACACCGTTCACGTGGCTCGGCTAAAGCCTTATTACCCCCCTTCGACATCATCTGCGTAAATTTAGCACCGGGACGGTGCTTCTACCGCCGGGGGTTATAATACAAAACAGCCGCTAAACACGGCTGCATGAAAGAGGAGGACGAAGTGGGTTTTCCCGTTGGATGCTGGTCTGACGCCATCTTGCTCGTCGGGTTCTCTGCGCTGTAAATAGCTCATTAAACAAGTTACTCGTAACAATATCTTTGGTACTGCTACCTCAACTCGGACATTTCTGGTTTGAATAGCAAAGGGACGGCTGCTCTGTTATGTAACTTTTAGACAGGGATTCACGCTGTAGTAGCAGCAGATCTGCCATATGCTAGTGGTACACATAAACAACAATTTGTGCGGTCTCAAGCAACCCAGTCAGACATTTTTGTGATTAAGGCTGCATTTAGGATGCCGAGTTTGTAAACGTAGTGAAACTGTGTGGACTTGTCTAAATAATGTCTATTGTAGAAGGGGTTGGATTTCTGGTGCTCATCGACAAAAATTTTTTTAAAAATCGGAGAGAAATTTATATCTTTTGCATAACTCCAGTGCGTGGAGGCTGTTGGTATATACCACAGAAACGAAAAAATTGTCTATTTTGCTATGTTTCAAAACTGTGTCTGTAATCCTCCAATACGTACTTGTTAAAGATCTGTTTGCTTGGCCATGTTGAGATACACGCTCTAGCAGCCTCTGTATGGTTGCACAAGCTTGCATGAGCAAGCAAACTGATGTTTTCACTCCCAGGAACGTTAGACAATAATTCAGGTCACTCAGTTGAGTGCCCTTCTATTACCTGCTGATGCAGTGACACCATAATATATGTCCTTGCAGTTTTTTTTGCTTCTTCCAATTATACCTGGTGTTTTTTTTGACCGCCAGCTGTATTGTACACAGTTGTAGCTGCACGCAGGCAGCCGTACACACGCATCATGTAACTCTTAAGTCATTCGCTTCACTTGCTACTTTTGGACTCTTATTTTTTAGCCAAGTGTGTCTCCACAGCTTTTCTTCTTCCATCCTAAAGTTTGCATTCGAAGTTCTCGTGCTACGTTAAGTTCATCAATGAGCATAAGTTGGAAGTTCTCCAAGTATTTTGTGATCTCTATACTCTTTGCACAACTTTGATTGCGGCACAGCAGACTTGGTTTCCACCAAACTGACTAGCTCATTCACAATTCTCTCGACTTGGATAGTGAGTGAGGCGTTCTAGTAACATGGGAGGATGGCTGCAGGCAATTGTATTTTTGCATGTATCAGACATTGTCGTCAACGAATCGGGCCTTCCAGTGCTTTAGGTTAGGTTTTTGCTTGCAAATTGTACACAGTTTTGTACTTTCTGCCTTGTTTGATCAGCTGGTTGTTTTCATAGATTGCTTGTCAGGTGTCATTGACAGGGAGGGTTTGGCGCGTCCTTGGAACGTCTACCCGGACTTTTCCACGGTCGTCTGTGTTTTCTCCTTTCAAGGTTGCCAAGCAATTTTAGGAAAATACTCTATGTCAAGGTCAAAATTTCTCTATATTATACCTCCACCTCAAAGTATCGCCATGTAATGATAACATACAGACTACAATGTGCGAAATGCAGACATATGGTGAATCTGAAAACTTCAGTGCTTTGAAAATTAGTTTCGAAAAGAGGCCAACGATTAAGAAAAACAGCAGATGGTAAACAAAAGCGTTCCAATATTTCTATTTGTAATGCGTTGAGTCAAAGTTGTGAAAACAAAGGTAGTAGAGTCATCAGCAAGTATGTATATGTCAAGCGGTGCAAGAAAAATTTCATAAGTCCATAAGCAGCTCCATGTGTAGTGAGGTTATGTCTGGAATGAGGCGAGAAGTCCGCAAGCCACAAAAGACATCGCTGCCCACAACGAAGTCTGTATTGTCGACATGTTGGTGAGAGCAATGTCAATTTTGGCTTCATAGCAGCCAGTTCGTGCTTTGGCGTGGAAAGCAGAAAAGCGAAGCCTCTGAGCTGGGCATTTTAAAACCAAGAACACCAAAGATAGGTCATCAGGCTGTCAATTTCGAAGGCCATGTTTATTCGGCCAGGTGCTATTTTGCTCCAGCAATGAAGGAAATGCGAACATTGCAACGAGGTCGAATCACTTCTCACTCTGGTGCCCTCGCATATTGTTTACACTTTGGCCCGTGCTGTGAAGCAATTAACTTTCTATGGTTCCATGCAGTGTCCAATATAGTGGACGTGCTCCTGGGTGGGAGTTTTATATAGCAAATACTATACTTAATAATGATCGACAGTATTTCAAAACTGCTTTGTGTCATCACAGTGAGCATGCCGCAGCTGCAATGAAAATCTATTATTATGGTAGCAAAAATCGTCAAACGATGCCTTGTGCATTGTACACTCTTGAAGGGACGCTGCAACACTTTTTAAGCATGCTGATGGGTAATCAAGGTTCACTATAGCGCCTCACACGACCGGGAATTACAATACTTTTTTTAGGTCAGCTTTTTTGTGCAGACGAATGACGTTACTAGCTTCAAGATCACTGCGTTACGAGCCAAGTATCGGGTAATGGCTGATTTGTGCATGCGCTCCGTCATTAGTAAAGCCGCTACGGGATTCTTAAATTTGTCTAAGATTGTGGGCGATTTCACTGAAAAGCAGTGTATTTGATAAAAAATGAACAAAAAAAATCACTGCCGGAGCACTGCGTCCAAGTGGTTAACCAGCGAAAACTGAAATGCGTGGCCCCGGTGTTCCGCAGTGGGTTCAACCCGATGCTTTTCTGGAGCCTTTCACGATTATTGGTTACATATGCGTGCTTCTTGATGAGGTTAGACTAATGTTTGGCTTAATTACCGCAGTGTTTATTTCACATGTCACACATTGTGTCTCTCATGATCGCGATCATGGAGGAGTATAATGAACGGTTAAATGCGTCTCGCAATGCCATAATCACATTAGTTGTTCTCGAACCACAGGTGGTCACAGAGGTCGCAACCAAAGTCAATGTGACACGGGAGAGACTAGCCGAAACCTGGCGTTTGTCCCGGTGACCACGTTCCCGTAATCATCACATTGACGCCGCGTTTTTGTAAGCGTTTGAAATTGCTAGCTAATTCGGCTGCGTGGTTTGCAGGATCCGCCCGCCACCGGCGCTTGCGTTCCTGTTCGTGATTTAGCACAGCTTGGAAGGCTGCCGGATTATCTGAACACAGTTGCTGCAGGCTCTCAACCTCCCTGGCCTGTTTTTGTGCCCAGGCTGCCCCATCGTCCTGGTGAATGCAAGCTTACTGACTCTTCTACTGTTGCCGTTCTCCTAGAGTTATCCATTGCATACCAATGCGGCAGGGTTCACTTCACTTCACTTCACTTTATTACCTTAAAGACCACCTAGAGGGGTTATTACATAAGGGGTTGAAAACATAGTACAAATGTAATACATATGCAGGATGGGTACAAGTATGAACAGCGGTAACCAAAACAGAAAGAAAATAGTACATGTGCAGGATCGGTATACATATTAGCAGGTGTAACACCTTGCCGAAAAAGGAAGACAAAGTTAGAACCAGTGGCACAAATAGGAACAATGTAATGCATTCAAATTGAAAAGAAACAAGAGACATTTTGTATAAATGTTGAGTGGCACATTATGGTGGCGAGATCGGTGGAAAGGCCATTCTAGTCAAAAGCTGCGCGAAAAAAGAAGGAGGCAGAAAAATTCGTGGTACGGGCACGTGGCCGGCCAACATGAAAGGAATGAGTGGTGAGGTGAGATATGTGAGAAGGATGCAAGATATAGGGTGGGGGCCGAGTTGACTGTGGAACAAAATGAGGCTGGCGACTCGGCGATGAATGTTAAGGTTTGAAAGATTGGATTCTTGTTTAAGAGATGAAACGCTCACGTTATACGAATACGAGGAATGAATGAATCTAGCTGCTCGTTTCTGGAGTGAATCTAGTGCGTCGGTTAAGTACGCTTGATGAGGGCTCCAGATAGGCAACGCGTATTCAAGTTGGGTGCGAATTAAAGATTAATAAGCTTGTAGTTTTACAGGAGGGGGAGCATGACGTAAGTGCCACTTTAAGAATCCAAGTGATGTGTTAGCTGATGATGAGATATAGGTAATGTGGATGCGCCATGATAAATCGTTACTCAAAGTGGCTCCCAAGTACTGGTATGTGATGACATTTTCTAATGCAGCTTTACCGATTTTATAAGAATAGGTGATGGGGCTGCACCGACGGTGAAACGAGAAGGACTTGCATTTATTAGGGTTTCGTGTCATTAGCCAACAATTGCACCACATAAGCATATGGTTAATGTCATCTTGCAATGCAACTTGGGCTGATGTGTTAGTAATAGTACGGTATATTACAAAATTGTCTGCAAACATACGTATATTGCTGGATACATGGAAAGGTACATCGTTAATGTATATTAGGAATAATAGGGGTCCAAGAACAGATCCTTGCGGGATGCCTAATGTTACTGCCAGAGGGTAAGAGTTATGTCCATTAACGGAAACGAGTTTGTAAAGATTAGTCGAAAATTCTCAAATCCAAGTTAAAATTTTAGGGTTTAAGTTTAATTTCGAAAGTTTTAACATCAGGCTGTTGTGGGGTACTTGTCCGATGCCTTTGCAAAGTCAAGAAAGATAGCGTCAGTCTGTATGTTATTGTCGAGGTTAGTGTGCAGATAATGAACGAAAAAGGCAAGTTAGGGTTACAGGAGAACCTGATGCACGTGTGCTCAGAGCCACGGCTGCGACAGCATGGACGACGTCAAAACACATCCAATAGCACCCGTGCTTAGGCACGATGCTGCGAAACACGTAACTGATAACACAGCCAATGGAGACCGCTCGTAACACCGCTGCCGGAGTGGTTTTTTTCTGCTAGCCATGTACAGCTTTGTTGTAAACAAAACACTGCCATAGAAACGCCCCACCAATTTTCATTTGCAAAGAAACCATTTCGTGCAATTCATAAGGTTTCTTCATTGTGCCAACAATACTAGCCTTACCTTGAGCGACAAGCTGACAAGGTTTTGCCCCTGATGCAACTTCTAAAGGCAAAGTTCCTGCGGGACTTTCAGCCATAGCGTCAGTTGAGTTACAACGAAAGCTTGATAGAATATTATGATCGTCTTGCCTGCCAGCAATTAATTTGCTGAAAAACCTATCTGCTTTGGCTACAAAGTGTACTGCCTCAATGCGAAAAATGGCTACCTTGCAAACTTTGAAGTATACCAAGGAAAATGGGAAGACACTCTAACAAGCACACCTTATGAAAAGGCTTTGGAAAAGCGGCATTGCCTTTGCTTGAAATGGTAGAATTTCTAGTTGCAGTTCATCAACCGCCATTTCAATTTTATTTCAACAATATCTTCACCAGCCTGCCCTCAGGTGCCTGCAAGAAAAGAACTATGTAGCAGCGGGCACAGTAAGGCAAAACCGTGTGCCGAAGGAACCGTGTGCCTCGTCGCTCAGCCTGATTTGATCAAGCGCATAACCCACGGATACGAAGAGCACGCACTTTCGGATGATGGGATAATGATCGTATGCTGGATGGACATCTCTGTCGTAGCAATTGCAAGCACCGTGCATGGCGTAAAGCCCATGTCCTCTGCAGATAGGTATTCCCGCACGCAGACGAAAAGGATTAAGTTCCTCACCCTAATGCCGTTACTCAGTATAACAGCTTTATGGGAGGCACTGCTCAAATGGACGCAAATGAAGGTACCTACGGAATTGCAATCTGTGGAAAAAATGGTGGTGGCCTATATATAGTAGGCTCTGCAACGTAGCCATAAGTAATGGCTAGGTGCTTATCCGCAGCTCAGGATCAAGCATCGCTCGACTTGACTTCCGAAGGCAAATTGCTCAGAGCTACCTGACAAGATGAAACAACAAGCCAAATGAACCTGGTCGTAGAAGAATGTTGACGCTTCGTGACAGTGCTCTTTCTGGCCCACGGTATGACCTAACAGCGCACATTGAACTGTGCCTGATGGCAAACGGCACAGGTGCGCTGGAGACAGCGCAGTGAAGGTGACGTTGGCTTGTGCATTCCATACTTTTTACCATACCAAAGTAAATACAGTAAATAAGTGCCCAGCAGCTAAATAATCATATTTTCACAAGGTGTCAAGGCCAGAAATAGATTTTTTGTCTGTGATTTTCGCTTGGCTTAAGAGCCCAGCGTGACCATATTGTCACGGGCTGTAACTTCTGAACTAAACATACTTGCACATTGGAAATTTTAGTGTGCCCTATTTAGATGCATATGCAATAAAAAATGACATCTGTTTTGACAAGTGTTGAAAAAAGAAGAAACCGAACCCTAATGAGTTAATTGAATGTCCTCCGCAAAATTCTAAATGGCTCACAGACAGCCAATTGGGAACTGTTTCATAATAGCGCCAAAATGTGCGAGATGTCGAAAAACGAGTTTTTTTCTAAATTGCCAATTTTTGTTTTGTTTTTGCCTGTTTTGATAAAATTAGTACCTCTACTGTTATGAAAAAAAAATACAGGTCGAGACTTAACTGGAAATGCATTAAAATTGCATCTAAAGAGCACAAGGATCCTGTTAAAAGGTCGGAAGTGTGCAGTCTTCGAGCACATTGCCGCCGATAATGCGCCGCCGCTCGCCATTGTTGATCGCAATAGTCGAGCCTCACTGTTCAAATAACAGTTTCTCTCGCTGATGCAGCGCAAGAAATAATAAAAAGATGCACTCTTCTGCGCGTTTTTCGATCGCTGCGACTGCCTTATCACATGGTACAAATCGGGGACCGCCATTGGCCACTACGCCCCTGTATGTGCGGTGAAGGCTATTTGCGGGGTCCATGTCTTGTCCAGCAGCGCAGCTGAACAATGCTTTACTCGTGTAATTATTTCCGTTATGAATGAAAAAAAGGCATTGCTCGCAAGTGAAACCATTGTGCTACGCGTTGTCTAGGAATTGGCTACGAGCAGCTGGTCCGATTTGCAGCAGTTGTTGGCTTGCAAAAGCCAGTGCATCAAAAGTCATTCACACCCGTCAGCCGGAAAGTTCGTGATGTGGCAATGAATGAAATCAGCGCCAATCTTGAAAGGTCGAAAGAGTCTGCAGTGAGAGAACTAGGCAGGGACGACATTGCCATTATGTACGACGGTATGTGGCACAAACATGGCTACAATATGGCATGACACTGGACTTAGTTTGTATTTCGCAGTCCTGTCGCATTTCTTCCTAGCTTGCGGTTGACACAAGGCTCTGCCAGATGGAGCGAAAATTTGGCAAGCGTTTCATGACCCTGTCTGTGAGGAGTCTGCTCGAAAAGCCGAGAGGGACAAACTCATAGTGCTGGCGTATTTCAGTCGCAGTGACCACTACAAGAAGGATTGTTCTTTTTGGTGTGAACATTTCATCTTAACGATATCGTTCATAAATACATACCTGCCAGGTCTCCCGATTTTCTCGGGAGACTCCCGAATTTCGGTCGCTTTGTACGATTGTACGACCGAGATAGAAATCTCCCAGAAGTGCCCGCGTGTTTGTCTGAAAGCGGGCTCTAGTTTAGCAACCTAGCACGAATGCACACGCGCGTAGTACCGGTTGTTATCGCCATTTGTTGAAAAGCTCGAATGTGCCTAGTCGACGAAGCGGAGCCGTCGCAAAAGCGAGCGAGCCTGCCAGTACTTCTCCGAGCATGTGAATGCAGCGCCGCCGCTCTGTGGGCTATGAGACGCAAGGCAGGTGTGGTGGCGCTAGCATCGGATTCTGGTGTATTTTCCACGCTGATTGTCGCTGAGTGATAGCGCTGACACCGCTGGCACACCGACTGGCCGTTCTTTCTCTGAGCATTGCTGGTGTTCTCATGTCGCGAGCGCTGTTAGTGTGGCTAGCGCTGTGTCCCGTTGCTGTCTGCCATGGCACTCGGCAAAGAGTGAAAAAAATATCTTCAGGTGTTCTTGAAGCAGTATACGGCAGAGTTCGGTTGTGTTATCGCCGCGCGGAAAGGTGAGCACCATGCGTTCAGCACCATCTGTAAGTGCGACGTTAGTATATCCCACGGTGGCAGGACTGACGTAGTTGCGTATTTTGTCGAAGAAGCACACTAGCAACGTTCAGTGCCAGGAGAAACAGCATCTAATTCAACAATTTTGCGGTAAGCAAGACGGCGACAATGTTGTAATACGTGCGGAATGTTTGTTCACCGCTTTTCTGCTTGAGCACAGCATTTAGTTGTGTGTCTCCGACCACGTGGGACCCTTGCTGCAGAAGATGTTTCCAAAATGCGATGTTGCGAAGCGCTACGGCTGCGTTAGAACTAAGACTACAATGATTGTTGGCGAAATGGCAGGCCATGCACAAGAGTGTGTGGTTAGTGCCTTGAAAACCCGAGTTTTTTCGGTTGCCACTGACGGCTCGAACGACAGCCAGGTAAAGCTGTTGTATCCCATCGTGGCCACCTTCTTTACGGAAGAATACGGCCTTATCGAGAGCAAACTGCTTCCTTTAAGCACCCCGGAAGGCTCTTCAACGGCGCGCAACATCGCCAAGTTAATTATGGACAGTTTTGCGTCAATGAATGTGCCATTGTCTAATTGCATAGCTTTTTGCTCTGACAATGCCAACGTGATGATGGGCAATAAGATTGGCGTAGCGGCCATGCTAACCAAGGCCCATGAAAGCATTGTGAAAATTGGATGACCATGCCGTTTAATAAACCTTGCGGCTGAAAAGGCAGCTTCTTGTCTTTTAGCCAAGGTGGACGAAGTCCTTGTGCACATTTTTTATTATTTAGAGAGAATTTTTAAAAAAAAGTTCGCTTAAAGAGTTTGACAAACTGCACAATAAGCAGTTTCGAAACATACTAAAGCACGTTCCTACCAAATGGCTTTCGCTGGAAAAATTACTGGAAAGGCTCCTATATCAGTGGAACCACTTTTGAGTTTTTTCTTCAGGAAGAGAAAAGACATGCTACTACATGGTCCCCAATTTCTGACCTACGACATTCCAGAAAGGCCAGCACAAACTGAAGACACTGAGCAGCGCCAGTTCAGATAGAAGAGAAAGAAGTCTGTTGAATCAACACCTGTGCCTGTGAAAAAAGTTAAGGCTACTGATGTGTGCAAGACTGGATCAACTTGCATAACAGGTGAGGAACGACTGTTCGTGTTCTTGAGCTCGGAGCTTAGCAAAGCTTGCTGTCTGTTTTTAAAACACATTATTCCTGCTTTCGAGACAGTCAACTGCTACCTGCAAGCACAGACACCCCTGATACGCAAGCTACAGCTTATACTTCTAGACCTTCTTGAGGACATCCTTTCAAGGTTTGTGAGGCCGGCACTGCTAAAGCAGCACAATGACATCTGCTTGATAGACTACCACAGCAGGAATGTGCAATAGGATGACCAAGACTTGGTATCTGGACACCAAGCTAAGTTTGTTGTTGAAAAGCTCAAGTCAAGTCACAAAAAGGAATTTTTTGAGACTGTTAGAAGGTACATGGTTGCTGCATCCACCTACAAGCGCCTCAAATTTACTTTTAGAAATGAGGCTTTGATCAATGCACGTGTTGTGGATATTGAAGCTATGGATAACATGTCATTTAGGAATGTTCTTTTCTTTGTTGAGTGGTTTCCAGCATTATTGCCACAAAACGAGCAAGAGACCAGAGATCAAGCTAATAATGCACTGGAAATGGAATTTGTGAAAATGCAGTCTTTCAAAATTCCTACATATATACTGGAAGAGGAACGGGCCGATGTGCAGTCGAGAAAAATGTAGCTGCTGAAAGGCGCAGATAGACTTATGAAATTCAGTCGCATTGCTCAAGTGATGCTGGGAATTCTTTCAGTACCGCAGAGCAATGCTGAATGCGAGCGACAGTTAAGCTTTGTGAGGAAGACTCAAACAGAGTTCGGCGCTTCCATGTCAGACAAGACACTTGGGCAACTGCTTCAGGCCAAATGTCATAGCCGCGGACCGTGTTATTCACAGGTATATTCTGAAGAGTTTTTGAAAAGTGCCAAATTTGCCACTACAAAAATTGGGCACTAATGTAGCTGCGAGTGACACAGCTTGGACTGTTCTTTGAGCAGCAGCTTGAACTAGCATGGCGCTAAGGTTAGATTCCACGGGCAGTTTCTCCGTGCAAAAAACATTCTTTTGGCAAAGTGCTGGAGTGGCAGCGGTGAACATTGTTAAGCCTGACAGTGCTCGAAGGACTTCTCAAAAAAGATGGCTTCAGCCACGTCGAAGATTTTGTGGTGGTGACCACAGCGGGGTAGGTTGTTGGCGGTTTACAAAAACGATACCATTATTGTGCCATGATAGCTCCATAAAAATTCAATCTTGAGGAAAAGCGTGTGAAAAATTCCATCCCCTTTGACCTGGCAGGTATTTAAATACAAACTCGATTTCAACTTCAGAACTCGTTTTTCTCAAAACACAAATTTTGCCAATTTTTTCAATGTGCCCCTCCTTTTTCAGGCACTTCAAGCGCTTGGATCTGCATGAAACTTGGTACAAACGTTATCCAAAGTATGACAAATGCAATTATCTAGTTTAACATTCAATATATTACTGTATAGTAAAAATTGTATGTATACTTTTACTAGGTAGGTGAAATATAGACCTTTTATGTCAATTATTTTTCACTCATAATACAGATTTTGTATGTGCTTCCTAATTAGGTATTTGCACTCTGCTCTTTATTTAAAGCATTATGAACTAGGAATAGTCGAAAATTACAGAAGCTTAAGGATGAAAAAAAGGGGGGGGGGGCAAAAGTGTTAAGGTTATCATTTTGTCCTGTTGCAGAGCCAGAAGTGTGTGACTTCAAAAAAAACTAACTAAACATTTGAAATCAGCATAAAAAGTTTCATAAATAGCTCAAGTTTCATTGTTCTAGGGTAAATATTAAAAAAAGTGTCTTCGAGTAGTCTCTCCCCGTAAAGGAAGTTTTAAGGCAGGAGGTCACATCGACGGGCAGGAAGCAAAAGTTGACACAAGTATTTATCGAGCATCAATTCATACATGCAGGAGGCAAAAGTCTGGAACATGGTTAGTTGAGTAGCTGGAAGACCATACACATTCACTTCTTGGTAAACACACAGGGGGACAACTTGGAAGATTAGGTGAACTTCCTCGATGCACTATAAGTGAGGCTTTCCGAAAATACAAAATACAAAAGCAGAAAATACAACGCAAATGTATAGAATACGAGGCATACAGCCAACCTCTCAGCTTAGCTGAGCTACTAACAACACTAAACTGCTGCAATAATTTTCCCCCATATTACAAATGTTGAAAAACCTACCCCTTGAAACACAAATAACCTTACTTTTCTTGTACAATGCTATCTGGTTGACTGGCACATATCCTTACTTGGAAGAGGTTACTGTTATTTCCATATTAAAACAGGGCAAGAATCCTTCCTTATTTACGAGTTATAGGATCATCATGGCACTTGATAGCTGCCTCTGTAATCTTTTCGAAAAAATGATAAACCGCTGACGTGTACATATTCTCCAACCAATCTGCTCGACTAATTTCAGTACGGGTTTCGAGAGGGTACATCCATCACCGCCAACCTGACATGTAGAGAAGCACAAATTCGAGACATTTTCGCCCACATACAGTACTTTCTGTGTACCTCGATATCGAAAAGGCTTAAAGCACAACATGGTGTTTTGGAATATTAGGAGACCTGTCTCCCCATGATGTGCGTGGCAAAATGTTCATTATGAAATTTACTGGTCCAGTCGGACATTTCATGTACGAGTGGGCAGCATTTTTTTCCAAACATTTGTTCAAGAGGGAGTGCCACAAGGTGGTATACTTTTTATTATAAAATTGAACTTCTTGTGCCTGTCTATCCTCAGCAATACATTTTACTGCACGTAGTGTGATAATATCCAGATTGGCTTTGTCTTGTAACCTGGTAATGCGCGAGTGGCAAATTCAGCTGTGTTTGAAAAAGGTCTCAGAATTAGCAGAGGAAAACTGGTTGCAACTTAAACCACAAAAAGCGTGTGTGCTTTGTTCTCCGAAAAAAAAACATTCATTTCAAACCTGAAATTCAAGTGAACGGTCAACGTCTCGTGATGCCAAAAACCAATCAATTGGCCTAATTTTAACACCAAGCAAACCCTCGTACCATACATCAAGTACAGTCGGCTCTTGTTAGTTCAAACTCAAACGCACCTCTGAATTTTGTTTACTTATCGAAAGTTCTCAGATGTAGAACTTCAGGTGAGGTGACACAACACATTATAATTAGGCGTAGGACTTGAGCTCTAACTGCATCGAGTGAACAGAAAGCAGAGAGAGAAGGCCCACAAGTTTATTGGCCAATAACTGCTGATTAGACCTTTTTAAGAAATCGTGAATTGCCAACTGCTTTTTCACGATTTACCATTCGTGTGCTTTATTCCAAACATTTGTTTACTAGCAAAGCTCGTTTCCTTGAAGGCCGGAGGTGCTTATTTTTTATTTTTAGACTGTTTAAATTTGCATGCATAAGGATGTATATTTTGAAATAGTAGTGGCATAGCAGCAAATTTTTTCCGGTATAGAACCTCAAAAAGTACTAATTATCTGAATGGTGGGTTGAAACAATTGAGGGCTAACCGAAAAGTTGAGTTTTGTTTTAATTAACTGAAAGTATGAATTATAAGAACTTGAATTATCGAGAGTTTATTGTATTTAAGAAACAGGTGCATAAAAGCCATGAATGTTCTGTAAGGGTTGTCACGCGCTATGTGGGGCAGTGACAAAAAGGGTCTGATGAACTTGTATCGCAGCCTGAAAGGCACAGGCCTATACAAAGGGACAATAACCCTATCAGTCTGCGACACCTACTGCCCTAAAGATTCTTGACCCTTTGCATCATTTAGGCATTCACCTCTCTATGTGTCCTTATCGCACCAGCACCGTTGATATCCTGTTTGTAGAATCCGAGTGGTCGCTCCCCTACAGAGATATTACATAACCTTTCTATATAAGCGAATGCAGACAGGGAACGCCCTTCACATTTTACAATTTATGATATGTCCAGTTTTGCTCGGTTTGAAAACTGGCCTTCATTGAGACAACCCGTTTCAGGCGCTGAGAAGAGGAAACTGGTGTGCCACTAGAACACCGTTTGATGGCTCCTGCAGTGTGTCTGCCACCATGAAAATGGCAGACGACAGATTGCCTGTGTCCTTTGTGCATATATCTGCACATTCTTTAGGGAACTGTACCGAATATAAATCGCCAGGACTGTGGGCAGGATAACGCAACTTCAAATAAGAGCAATTATGAGCTATTTACTGCTAAGCAATTTACGTGGTCGTTGGCAACGCCGGCATACGCTTTTAGCTTTAGTTACTAACAAACCATAGCAGTATTTTCAGGCTCGGAAATTTACATTTCCGGCGAAGCGTTGGTGGCTATAGCTACGCATTTCTGCCTTGACGTTTGTCGTCCCACCGATAGCGCTGCGGTCAGCGACCGATGAGCGGCCAGCGACCGATGAGCGGCCAGCGTTACTTTATCTGGTCAATTGCGTCTCACTAGTGGAGGGCGAGTGTCTAGAATATTTTAAGTATAATCTAGGCATATAGTTAGGGTCTACGCGCTCTGTCTGATGGCGCAAACTGCACGTATCTTGCATTTTTCGCTAAAATTAGTGCACCTGACAAAACTGAGGCGGTCTGAGCATTTCGGCACAGCGTGGCACAACAATTGGGAATTGTACCAAATGGGCGCAGCTGTTGCACCCCTGCTGTTACCATTATTTTGAATTAGTAATTACAATTTTTGATCACATTTTGAGTATTTTGGCTGTACAGATCCTTCTGACTGAAGTTATTCTACAGCTAGCAAAGAGGGCAAAATGCAAGTTTTATGGCTCTAGCTTTACTACAACAAAAGTTACTCATTTTATTGTTAAAAACATTGTGTTGTCCTATAGTTGCATGTGACACTTTTTTGCACTCGCTAAACAATCCCAGCTGCGGCTGCTGAACTTTCGATGTAGGCGAAAATGCTGTACGCCCGTATGCTTAGATTTGGGTGCACGTAAGAACTCCAGGTGGGCTAAATTTCAAGAGCCCTCCACTACAGCGTCTCTCATCATATTGTAGCGATACTAAAGCACAAAGGCTTATGAAAACAAATTTATTACGGCGAACTTGTGCGCTCAAGTTGACTGTGAGAAAATTGCGAGTCCGTCGAACACCAAGAAAATTTCGTTACATCTCTTCTTTTCCTTCCCCAGAAACGAGTGCGTGAAGCATGCGAGTTGGGTGTGGCCAGGTGCTCGTGCTGCCACGGTCTCTGTGCGGCATGCTGAAGGGCGTTCTATTTGAATGTGATCAATATATCACCGCAATATGGTGGTTTTGGGACTTCAAACAATACGCATCAATCAGTACACTCACTAAACATCCAGCTTTTGAACAAGGCAAAAATTACTAAATTTAGTGTACCTAAGCTGAGAAGCGCTCAACAGAGAATGACAGGTGGCCAAAAAACAAACTGAGAAAATGACATTAAGAAATCTGTGTATTTAAGAAATTGTACACTAATGAAAATGCTTCACTTTGCATATAAGTGCCTCAGAAAACACCAGGGGAGTAGTCTGGATATGCAACTGGTCCCACTGTACGTCCAGGATTTAGCACTCCTTTCAAGCAGCTTGTTAATAATACATAGAGTAGTCGTAACTTCCGCCACCTACGGGTCTTAGTCCTTGCGTACTTTCGCGAGCTTTCGCAGCTTGCACTAGCTGGCCGATAAAATGCAGATCTCATCGTCACTGCTGTTGCACATTATTGGCGTTGATCAAAAAGGTTGTGTCTTCCCTGTGCCATGCTGCCTATCGCCGACGTCGTTCGAGGCGGCCGGAGAAACAGGCAGCGGAGATGTCGGCATTTCAAGCGACAGATCGTGCTCCGTCACCGAACCTGCTGCCCCCTCACGCCGCGATTTGGTCATTGGCCACCAGTATCAAATCATGACGCACAGAAGTAAGACTTGCGAGGCTAACAACAGGACATGTTCACATTACACATTCATACCTTTTGTCTGGTGGCAATCTACCATTGTGCGAGAGATATAGTGAAGCACTAACAGTGCTTCACATTTCAATCTAATAATGGGTATCTGACAAGCCCAGAAAAATAAACACTTTCCATTACCTACTGACAACAGATACCACTTCAGTCAGCAATGTTCGTTGGTATAGAATCAGTTTTAATGTCATATACCCAGGCATTCTGTAGCAGAAGCTCTGAGAGGTCACTGCTGTGGTGGCTATATAAACAAAGTCCTTGGACGCAAGGGCGTTCATAAGGCGCTTGCACTAATGCATATTTCTTAACCATGGTTTTATTATAACGACATTTTGCCATGCATTATCATAATCATTGTTTCTCTTGTCTCCTCCTCGCTTTTCCTCTCTATTTCTCTTTCTCTCTTGTCTCATGACCTGGCAATTTTCGGCCATCAAATTGCCCTTGCACCACAAAACGCCAAACATGAACTTGCTGGTGACTTACATTTGGGGGTCATCACAATGCAGGATTAGCTCAAATGATGATTATGTGTCACAACATTGGGACTATGGGGTTTTCAAGCTTACACGCTAGGCAATATGTGGAAGTAGTGTGTTGCACAATTAGAAATCTGGAAGAGACAGGTAAACTGGGTGGTTCTATGTACATATTCGCTACTAATAATTCTCCATGAGACAATATTGTTATGTTCATTAAGATGTGTGTTGTGTGTGCTCTATTATTTTGGTAATATTTGGTCAATCTCGGGCATAATTCAGCTAATAGCTCTTGTATAGCAAGTTCTGGAAGCCCGCATGTTCTGGCTTTCTGTCTTTCTGTGATTCTTGTTTTTATTCCAACTGGCTGCAAAGGCTGTCAATCATTTTTTGTTCCAGGTTTTTAAGGCTTGAAGCAATATGCAGCAAAAATTTCCCGAGGCCTGCTGACAACATTGTTTCAAGCGACTTAAAAGTTGAAGCACCAGTGAAGAAATTATATTTTATATGTTTATTCCACCCATTATTTGGCTTCCAGTCACTAAGAGCACATATACATTTCAATGTGTCAAGTCATTGGAGGTATAACACATCGTGTTGGAGCAGTCATGTCTTTGTAACCGTTCACAACTGCAAATGTTGCTGTTCGAACATTTTTGCAATTGTTGGTAATGAATACATTTAATTACTGAGCTGTGCCCTTGAAGACTACGTATGTAAGCAAAACAAAAAGGGAATGCAACTCATATCAGCAGCCGAAACAATAGTGCTTCTATGGCAGCTTAATGTCTAGAATCGGAGGTTGGCGTAGTCTACACTCCTTTGCAAAAGTCGGGCTTTTCTGTTTTTCTTATAAAACACCTAGATTACAGTATGTTTGAATAGCTTGTGTGCTGCAGGTTTGCTTATACAAACACCACGGAATAGCTGAAGCAACTTAAGTGCTATTTTTTGTCGGGTTAAGGTGATGAGGCACTGTACCGGTGATGTTTTCGGCTGAAGAATTGGTACCAAGGGTTGGTAAATGCTGCCAGGTAAGGCAGAGAGTTAGATGGAGTGAGGAAATTAAGAATATTGCAGGGATAAAATGAAATCAGCTTACACAGGATAGGGTAAACTGAAGACCCTTGGAAGACGCCTTTGTCTAAGCACTGGACTAGAACAGGCTCAGAATGATAGCTGAAACAAACTAGAGAAACTGCAGCCAACATATCGGTGGTGACACTTGAGTGGTGAAACATACAACTGTAGCAAATATATAATATGCAAAAGAGATTATAGAAATGTGTATACTCTGTGCATGTTTAGCCTTGCGTCTAACACACAAATTGCTGCGTAAAAAGCTTTCTGAATGCTTTGTTTTTTTGTTGCCCCCCCCCACCTAAAGGCAGCCATTCACCAAGCAGTCAAATACAACCAAGGACGGCCACAAAGCAGTATTCAAGCTGTAAGACCAAAGGAGATGGCTACTTCGGCATACTGTGGCCACCTACAACAACCACTTTGAGATACTTTTTTGTTGTGGCTGGAGCCAACACAGCAAGAGGCACTTACAAAGAATAGTGCTATCACAAGCACACAAACAGTACAAAAATTGGAATCAAAAAGAACAATTCAGCTTCAGCGAACATTCTTTAAAAAAACGAAAGCCAACTAAAGAACGCAAGCCAAGGATGGCAAAGCCTTCGTTAAGTGAGCAGATGGCAATGCAGGATCTCCTCAAAGGTGAAAACGCATCAGAAGGGCCTGCCGGCATTGCTAAGGCAAAAGAGCACAACTACAGTAAACCCAGCAGGGAAGTCATGCACACAATGCTAACTCTTCAAACAGATGCCACACGCAACTTGATGCCCCAGCAATGTAGCACAAAGAAGCACTATGTAATTCAGTGTAGTAACATTTACATTAGCTGAGAGACTTCAAATGACACCCTGTTACTATTTTGCATAAAATAATCGTAAACCGAGAAGGTGATGGTGGTCAGACCGGAACACTGCAAAATGAAGATGACGTTTGTAGTATCCCTATGACTCGATGGCTCATGTAATGAAACACCAAAGAGTGAAGCAAAGCTGGGGACTAAACAAAATTACCTTTCGTAAAGACACCAAGAATAGGGAATGTCCGGGCAGCACAAAGGTTTGGTGGTGACTAATGTCCTCAAGATTCCGCTGGGCTCTCCTCCTTGCAGCACACAGAAAGTACTGACACTTATTGGTGCACGTGGGTCCTGTCTTATGGCCCACTTCGAAGGGGACAACAGAAGCCGTAGAGACATGCGCGCTTTTAATGGCTCAAAATCTCTCCAGAAGGTTGGCCGCGACAACTTTCATTCACCACTACTTCGTGTCCTTTTAAACACCGTTATTTTTCACCCGCGAGCTCGTGTCTATGTTTCTTAGAATTCTTAGCGTATTAAGTCACTTACAAGTTAAAAAAAAACATTTTCAGAGCAAATGTTTGACCTGTGCTCTTGTCATTCAACACTTAAAAAAAACTGTAAAAAATGCAGCTATACGACGTGCTCTGCTATCTCTTGCAAATGTCAAAAAAAGATGCCGGGGCACTTTATTTCGACACGAGTCAAAACATGATTCAATTTCGGGGGTGCACGGGCACACGCAGCAAGTTTGAACTCCACTCCGTCGCCCGATGTTTCCGGCGATAATAAATACTCGTCCTGAATCAAACATTCGAGTCTAAGCCATTAAATGATAGTACGCGCATTATCCCTAACGTCTCGTGTTTGAATCCGTGAGCACTGATCACACTTGTCTAAAGCAGCAGAGCGCGTGGCTGTGGGCGCAGTCAGTGTTCGCAGCTGCTACTTCACGCTTGCTGCAATCTTTCACTCATGCTATAATTACACCATAGGATTTAAAACAACCATGACGGTGTTGGCGCATTTCATGAGAAAACGGCAGCTGAAGTGGCCGACTGGGTATTCTAGACAAGTGCGACTCCGTCTGTATACATATTTATGGTGCCAGCTGCGGTCGGCGACTTAACGGCACGTAAGCAACTTCAGAGGTATGCAATGGCACATTCCGTACACATGCGAGTAAAGGTGCACCCATACAGCTTTGACACTCAATTATTATAGTCCTTGTACCTTCAGCACTGAATACAGGTGAAGAATGTTCAGGCAAGAAAAAAGTGTCTTACCTGAGATTGTTGTTCAGGACAGCCTCGGCTTGGCGAATATCAACGCACCACTCCTGCGTATGGAAGAAATCACAATTTGAACGCAAACGTCTGCTGTACGCACAAAACTCTCGCAAAAAACGTTGAAGTTAGCTCCACACAAAAAGTGCAAGTCGAAAACACCGATGCAGGACTCAGACAACGTGTAACCGCCATCTGAACTTCCGGAATGAAAACAAACATGGCACCTGCCGAACGTTTCTAAGCGCATGCGTCGCTCTAATCTGGCAGGCTATTAGAACGAAAATGACGTAAAAAAATGCACGGACATAACAATGCATTAAAGGTTACGTGAAACGTCTTAATGGGAACAGGTGCGAAGCCAAATTGGAGCACCATTTAGATTACTGAAGAGGCAGCCGCGCTTTTTCTTGTGCACACGCCTACGATCCCACGCACACGGAAGTAATGCATGCAGTGCACTATGATAGAATTCTAGCCGACATTGCAGTATTAACAGAATTAACATTCTCCTGCGATAGCCCTGCGGAGCTGCAGTATGTTAAAGTAAATAACTAGTCATGCCAAGTATAGGAGATGGTATCAGAAGCAATTCTTATGTTAAGAAATGGTAGCAGGGGTGGTGCCAGGATTATTTTACCGGGAGTGGGGGACACGAACAAATTTTGGGGAGCTACAGCTCCCCGCACAGCGCCGCCCCCGAAAAAAAGTAGCCAAAAAGATGATGTGCCATGGCCAGGGACCAAACCAGCGACCTTCAAATAACGCGTCCAAAGAGCCAACTGACGCGACACTGAGCTATGCGCCCTTCCACTTCTTGGGCATTCTACATATGCGTCTTTTATGTGGGAGCATAAGTCAGCACTGCCAGTAGCCATGACGGCGAGTGTGAAACACTTTTTTTCTCCCTATTTGACATCACGTATGTGATCTTATGAGCTGGCAACTGGGTTGTAATTGCCTATATACTAACTGAAGGCACAAAGTCTCTCAGAAGGAGCCCTTCGCTATGATTGAAGGAAATAAGCGTGCATTTAAGGGTTCATTTTTTTGTAAGACATAATGTAAGATGTAGCAATCATGCCAGGAATAGTATAAGAGATGTTATTAACAGTAATTATATGCTTGTGTGAAGAAGAGTCCCACAAATGTAAGATTTCTTTCGACTTATCATGTTAAGGCAGTTATCAAATGTAATAAATAAGTCACAGAATCGCTGTCATTTATTGCTCCCGTCATTAAAATGTGCAAACGGTGCACACTGCATACAAACACGCGCACACGAAAATATTCACACAGCACCAACGTTTGTTTAACATTTGTAGGATATGCCTAAAAACTTATATCCGGTGAACTGTTATGGCTAGAAAATGCCATAGGAGGGCATACTACAGGCACTTTTTTTAGCGAAGTCTCAATAAGGGTAACGACGCACAATACACGCACGATTTATTTATTCCCCTCTAAACATTTTCATATCGCATTATTTATGAGGAGAACGTTCGATTGCGGGGCACTGAGTTAGGCACGTAGCAGTGTAGGTGGCTTGGTCACGTGACCACACAAAGCTTTGAAGCTGCAAGATGATCAACTAAGCTGAGAGTCTTGGTTGAAAAATAATAACTATTGACAGCAACATAGAATTATATCTTAGCAAGAATGACATAAATGAACACCATGAATTTTAATGACAAAAGTTACCATTGTTTTCGCAATTTCAGTAGGATCTTCATATTTAAACTGTGTTCGGAAGCCGACAAAACCAGTAAATTGCACTGCCTGGAGGACAAGCTTCTGCAATGTGCAAAATGGGTTGTTAGGATTGCTGTACATAAGAGTTTCAGTCTGTCTGCAAACTTCTTTGTGTTAGCTTTATACCAGATATCGATGTCTTAAATGTGAGAAGCCTAGATACTGGCAAGATCTGTCAGGGCAAGATGAATCAGCTACCCAGTATTTCGTTCAATCCTTTGCAATTTGCATATACCAAAATAGTGGACAAGCTAAAACCATATCTAGTCTGAAACATTTGTGTAGGTGCACCATAATCTGTGCATAAAATTACAGCACGTATAGTATTACTACACTCTCTACTTTATTATGTTCTTCTAACGTTGTAAATGGACTTAAATCTAGGCACTAGTGCTATATTCGCAGCAATTACTGGAATTGAAAAGCTATCGAGGCATGGTTTCGACCTATGCGGCATACCTCAGCACACAAAGATAAACTATCACAATACAGGCTTCACAAGCACATTAACTTCATATTGACACGGCATCCCTTGTTTCCTGGAATAGAATTATCTGTGATGCTCGCCTAGCACTGTCAGCTGTATGTGATGTAAAAAAGACTTTATCGGCTCTGCACACACAAAATTTTGATAAGCATGCTACCATACATTATAAAGACATAATGAACGCAAGGCTTTTCATTGCATTGAAAAAAACAGGTACCGCAAATATTAGTGCTTGATACTGCAATCAATGCATAAAAAAGTAGAGATATCTTCATGGTACACAAGAACATCTCATTGTAGCACACACACCCACACTCTGATCAATGTGAAATCAAGGCAATAGTTTAATTAGCTAGAACACTAACACAAAGAAAATGGTATAGCTAGAGCTAAAATAGGGCCACAAGTACTTCATTTTCAAATTTGATGTATTGAATCCGTCACTCCCTAGCAATAACTGTGCCCGAATGTTGGGGAACCTTTTCATTTGTGTACAGCCTTTCGAGGAGTTTAGGCACACAATATAAACAGCTAGAGTTCACTCTCGAACTAACACATAGACGTGTGTGCATGTGTTCTGTGCATGCACGTGTATCTATTGGAAATTTAGAGCGCAAAAAAGCAAAACAAGATATTCACGATAGCAAGAGACAAGACGGTAGCTGCTTTCATATAAATTTATTTAATGTTTTGCCCACAAATATATACAGAAACTGTTTGACAATGCATTTGAGTGTGTGTGCAAGCATTTTTCTGAAGACGTTTATGGGCGAAGCCTCAAATAATATTAGATGTTAGTTGCGCCCGTTCTGAATCCTGTTGTGAATGTTTTGTGCGAGTGCGTTTCTGTGTGCATGTTTGTGCGTGCATTCGCTTGTGTTTTTGGGTTTGGCTGCATTCGTATATGTGCGAGTCAGGAAGCTGCGAGTCATAAAAGATTTTTTGTCCCCCAAAATTAGGTGTTTTTCATTTCTACTTGCTTTCACAAGTTTGGGTTCTCCATACTTTGCAACAAAAACTGAATTTTGCAAATAAAGTAGGTTAAGACCACTTTTAAAGAGCGCGAGGTGGCTACTAAGGAATTGGCCTCGCACCTGCATGTTCGGATGCGAATGTCATCGCAAGACTCTGCCTGGTCCGAGTGAATAGAATAAATTATTGTGAGCGCTGACTATGATGTTTTGTATGAAAACATCGGTGAATTGGATTCTAAAAGCGCTGTGTTAGGCATGATCGTCATCTGGTGCTAATCGCAGAAAACGAATGGATGACCTCCGTTAGAGTGAGTACGCCCAATCTTAGAGGTCATATATTGTATATTTCAAGGTAGGTGGCAGCACTCTGTCGTCTGAGCAAAAAGTAGGAAACTCGTCTTTTCGTGCATAGCGTCCCATTGTAAGTGCAGCGTAATAAACGCTAAAGTTCTTATGAAAAGGTATACTTATGTATACCTTTTCTAGTAAAAAGAAACACACCGCAAAATATTGGCGTCTTCATAATGTGCCACAGATATGCACAATATTTGCTTTTCAATCGACAATCACACAAATATGAATGCAGAATCCTTAGCAATATTGGTGGGTGCTGTGGATGTGGTTGCACTCGAGCAATAGACAGACCAAATCTTTTGCGTTGAAGTATCTCAAGAAAAACTATCGCCTTTAAAAAAACAAAAGGTGCTCAATATCTAGAGCCCTCTGGAAATGGTCACCTGGCTGCTAGCAACTGCATTTTGCACGAGGGCTTCACTAAAGCTCTCATGATGAAAGAAGTCATATAAAAGTTCATCTTTCTGCATAGATGAGCTTTCACTTATAGTTGTACGTTGCACAAATGGAAGCACTGGCTTGGGAGCAAAAGTGGCTTGACGGGTGACTGCTACGGAAATCAGTGACATAAGTCTTATGTGGCTTGACAATATGTTATCAGCGTTAAATGAAACCCAAACAATGGCAAGCCTTCGCGATGGTATAGTGCCCGCCGTCCACTTATCACTACGAATAGTCACGCGTATATGCGCAAAGCTGCTGAACAGGTTGCGTGCACCTGTCAATGGTGATGCCGGACGGCACGCACTATACCATGGCAAAGGCTTGCAGCTGTACCGGTTTCATTTTACGCTGATAGTACGTTGGCGTCAGTCGTAGGTGTTTTCGAGTGTTGGAAGGCCATAAGCTATGAGGGCTGGTAAGTTACGCTTCTAGCTTCATGTGACGCTAACGTGAAAAAAAGTTATCAAGACAACTAGACTGGATATTATCGATTCTGTTTCTGTGAAGACAGCCTAGGAGACTGAATGATTGATTGATTGATTGATTGATATGTGGGGTTTAACGTCCCAAAACCACCATATGAATATAAGAGACGCCGTAGTGGAGGGCTCCGGAAATTTCGACCACCTGGGGTTCTTTAACGTGGGGAGACTGAATGAGTTGCTGCTGTTTATGAAATAGAATACCAAGGAATCCATTAAATATCCGGGCATACCAGATACTCTGCAGATGGTATTTTCTGCAATTGTTCTAGATTTATAAGGACAACAGCTAGAGCAAAATATTGGTGTTGAAAGTAGCTTGCACGAGGGAACAATCTCAGGAAGGTGCGCCTTGTTTAGCTTTGTGTAATGTGGTGTATCTCGGAACATATGCCAGCATGTTTGCTCGTTCACTGTTTCTTTTTATGCCAATAAAAAATTTAAAGAATTTTGACGTGTTTAACGGGGTGTTGACAGTAGCTAATTTCTTATGTATAGTGTGGTTGCATTATCCCTGTGTCCAGTTGATGTAAAAGAAATTAGTTTCAATTTATCTAAGAATCATTTAGAAAACAGGGTCGATTTCAAGTGTTGCTTCAGACTTGTTATTATATATTGTAAATGAGCCTATCATGCAGCTAGATCAAAAATGATTAACCTGTAGTGGCTTTGTTTCTGGGATTTTTGTGACTACGCATGTACGGTTCTGAGTGTTGGTTTGTCTGCAATGTCATCTTAACAAAAAATCAGGTTGTGAATTAGTAGTTCAGTGTGTTGTTCCTCATCACTGTGCTGGCATGAGAAAAGTTGCTATAGGGATACAACTTTCTTGTGTGGCGGGTTATTGTGATGAGTGAGAAAGAACGACGACGAATACGAAATTGCGAGGCAAGGCACATGGGATTGCAAGCCAACTCTGCGTCAATCGGTGATGACTTGTGGTGGTCCATAGATGTGGCGTACCACAATTGGGCCTCCTGGGAGGATAATGTGGCGAGAAGCTTTGTGGCTGGGGACTAGCCGAAGCAGCTGCAGACTGAAGACAGCGGGCCGATGCCTCAGACGCTGGCGATCCGGGTTCTGGACAGCGAAACTGGCTGTCCACGCTACTGCTGTCCGACCACCAAGCTGGGGCGGCGTTGCCAGCACGAGTACTGCATCTAGGGGCGCGGCCAGGCTTGCTGCTCTGTTCCTTGCCTAGAGCATCGCGGATATCAGCAAGGCGTTTCCCCGGTCAGTCGTTCCTCACAGCGACGGACGTGGCCTGACCAATGGTCACTGTTGCGCCAAGCATCGCGTCTCGACGCAAGCTGTTCTCTGAACAGGCTAGCCATTCTCTGCGAGGAGCATTGCATCTCTGATGCAGGCTGTAGTCAGACCTAAGCCGTCAAGCGTCATTGTCGCCACAGTGTACCACATTGAGACACACCCCGCTCTGCATCACCCGCCGCCGCCTTCTGCACAGCACCTCAACATTTGTCTGGCCTTTTATCTCATTGTGAGGTTTTGAAAATTTCTGCATTAAACTCGCATTTGTTGTTTTCCCCATTCAGTCAGACAGTCTTGTTACTCAATTGATTTAACGCTTTTGCGGGTTCTGTGTTGTAGGTTTCTCTTCTGTGTTTATCATATATGTTGTTGTGTTTTCAACACATCGTTTCAGAGCCAATTTCTCTTCAGACAGCATGAAAAATGAGCGTTTGTGAACGTAGTCAGAGGCCTCAAGCATTCTGCATATACCGAAACACAGCCACCTCAGCTGAGACTTTCCCGCAACCAGATAAACTTAAGGACGTTCTCATAGAAAAAGTATGGCAGTAAGGACATAAAAAATTGACAGGTTTCTTAGGCTAGGTTGATGTGGTATTGCCTCATCAAGAATGAAGCAAAACAGAAGCAGAGTTGTATTTATGTGCAAGATTTGGTGCTACCTACGTGTTGTCTACAGCACTTTACACCTGAAAGGCCAAGATGCCATTTCCTCAGCCTCTTCTTCTGTTAAAATTTCGGTGGAAGCGCAACTTCGGCATACAAAGATTAGCTTTCTTTGATTCCTTCATTCTTATTATGCTTCGTAGGCATCAATATATAAGGATATCTGAAATTCTGGACGGTAAAAGTCGCTTGCATCTGATTTCTTTATTATTTTCTGGTCAAATTTTAGGTAAAAAACTGCATTATTTGAGCTCCCAATTTTGCCACATCAATGGTTTCAATGTTGAAACCAGGAGTATTTATTCAATTATTCAATATATTTGTGATTGTAGCAGAGCCTGATTCGGAGCATTGGCGCAATACGAGAAGATCTGAGGTGAAGCATATGAAAAATAAGGCCACTGCAAATCGGACGTTGACTTTGTATTTGCAATGTCTAAATACTTTAGATCAGGAAAATGCCAGTGCAAATTGAACTAAATAGCAAGCACATTAGAACCATACTAGAAATTTTAAATATTCACACACCCCTACCAGAAACCATTTTCAGGGGAGGGTTTCAATCAAATCTTACGTATGGTTGTGGGTGTGTTTGTATGTGTATGCATTATAGACATTAAAAACTGAATATAAAGGAAAAGAGCCCGCTGGCTCCAGCGCAGCAAAAGCACAATGCTCACTATGATATCACGATTTAGCTGAGCATCTCGGAGCTCGGTTGCAATGGCATCCATCACAGGACTTGGCAATCAGTCGCCTTCAGCTCACTTCGTATGGTGTCAGCGTCGTCATGTGCAGTGTATAGCACTAGATAGGGCACACTATCTTCAAAATGCATGGGAATTACCTTCCAAGCAGTATTTTCTGTTCAGATTTTGTAGATTATATACTTGTGTGATATACACAATGAGAGACACCCGAATAAATTGAATGGAAGAAAATCTGCGTTATCAAACTCACGATTTTTTAAACAAAACAAACTTCTCTCTATACCTCCTTTTTTAGAGGTTTTCGAATAGCAGTAGGAGCATAGAGTGCTCAATTGCTGTGAACAGTCATGAAGTCATGTGGGCTTTCAGCAAACGGTGATGTAGAACTCCAAAGTAGCTGAGGTCAGACTCGTCTACAAGAATAGCCGAAGAGGGACAGTCACACAGTTTTAGAAGTATGAACAATACAGTCCTTAGCTGCACAATATTGTATTGTGCAGTTTTGCTACGAAGTTCATGTGCTGGTCTAAAAAAATCCTCCCCGAATTCAGTCCTTCCTCGAGTCCTTGGTTGGCGATTCTTCCATGGCCCATTCGCGTAGTCTGTCTAGGTTGGCAAGACAACATAGTTTGCCTAAGTAGTGGTAACTTACTGCAAGGCCAACAAAGAAATAATATTTTATACCAGTCCTCCCCCACATTCTTATGTCAGAGGCTTGCTTCGCTGTAACACAAGTATTAAAATTTTACAATCATAAATAGATGGTTACTAGTGCAATATTTTTCGTGAGAACTACTGCACTTACTCACATAATTTGCGCACTTGTTTTTGCTATTTTGAAACTCCGCGAAGGGGGTGCGCAAATCAAGCAGGGACCTTACGGAGCACATGAGAAATAACATGCATAATGAAATTGTACAATAAAACCTCGTTAATTTGACATCCCAGTTAATTCGAAGTGTTTTCACGGTCCCGTATTTTGCAATGTAAGTTTGAGCGAGTAATTTAAAGCGGTGGTCAGCAAAAGTCTGGTTAATTTGAAAACTTTGGGTCCAGTGTGCAAATTCTTGATTCCGATTTCGCTCAAAATCCGCGAAAATGACCACCCTTAGTAACCACTAGGCAATGCACTTTAGGGATACTAATTAGTGGTGGCTGAAGTATTGTTGCCTTGCTACTGTGAGGCTGAAAAATAAATTTTAAAAAAGCGTTCTTGTGAAAACAAAACTTACTTGGGGAAAACAAGACGTGCTTCACTGCAATACGCTAGTGGCATGCTGGCAGCATGTTGCAAGCTTCTCACAAAGTCAGCGCGTCACGATTTATTCTTTCTTTCTGGAATTTAAAGAAATTATTAAAGGATAGTCTTCGGAAATCCGCGATGTATGCGAACCTCCGATTGCCGGTTGCTCCAGCAGCTTGCACACTTGCACTGCTGGAGGAGTTCTTGCCTGCAACGCCTACTTCGAAAACTTGGGCCGAAAGCTTCAATGGTGATGTTTTCTAGCCAAAACACATCGAGAATTTCGTGACACCGTCCATTAATAAATTCTTTATTTTACCAAAAAGAATGGGCGAATGGTTCCATCATTATGTGCTGATGCAGCAAGGAACAGGCGACATGCTTCTCGCCAGTCATTACTGTCTTGCAGTGAAGGAGTCTTGTTTTTTGCAAGCAAGCATTTGGTTCATCACATACTTTTTTCTGTGACAGAAGTGAGCCCTGAATTCCCCATTTTAAGCGGCAACATTGTGACCACGCATTGCTGCAAAACATAACCCTTGGAGCCATAATCTAGCTGGCACCGCAAATGACCAGCCCTTACTAATTTGAATAGTTTCAAGTTCCTTAAATCCCACTTTTTGTATATTCTGTTAGTTCTAAAACCCGCTTAATTCGAAGATTGGCCACCGTCCCAGTGACTTTGAATTTACGAGGTTTTAGTGTACATAAAAATAAAACGAAAACTATAGCACAGATGCAGGAACTCTGGGAATACGTGGCCGTGGCGGCCGGGATTCGATCCCGCGACCTGCGGGTCAGCAGCCAAGTGTCTGCCACAAGACCACCATGACGGGCAGAGGAATAAAGTGAACGTGTTAAAACATTAGTCACAAAACTGCCCACGACTTTCCTGATCATGGGAAAATAAATATTTATTCCTCTAATCTTGCAAACAAGTTCTGTAGAGGCACATACAGCTATTGAAACTATAACACGTTGATAAGTTTGCGGAACACGCAATGGATCTATTGGTATTAAATTTAAATTTACGAAAGACACGAAAAATACAAACTTTAACAGAAAAATTTTCAAAAAACACGTCAAAATTGTAAGTACATTATTACTACCTTGCACAGGGTAAACACAAAAAATATGCCTTTTAGGCGGAAATTTCATACGCCATTATCCTGAATATAAAGCATTTTATCCATAGCAGTTGTCAGATAAAGACGTTACCCAAGTGGCTGCTGTGTCACCGCACAATGCAGTTAGATCATGTGTTAAAGCATGTGTTTCCACAGCATGTCTAGAAAAAACATTCAATTTCTGTGCTATTTCTGACCTAAGAGCATGCATCAATGCATAATTCCTAGCCGTGTTACACAATTCTGCGATAGTTTTTCAGGTAAAGAATGAGCATATGAAACGCTGCAGTGCACTACAGAGTGTTACGCCAAAGTTCACTGCATTTCGCCTTACCGCAAGAAACTCCACTGATTCACCAGTTGTAGGAATCAACTGCCAACTAAACAATGTTGATACCCAGCAGATAAAAGCTGTGACCTTTGGAACATGCCAAGTATCTTTAGAATGTTTACTCATGATAATGGCATTTTGCCCGAGTTTTCTACGTCACCATTGCAGCGGCCGATCGATGATGTGGTAATTAGCGAAGAGGGTGTCCTAAATCTTTTACTTAATATAAATACAAGAAAAACCCCCGGCCCTGATGGTATACCAAACGAATTTCTGTACAGATACGCTGAATGGGCGGCTCGCTTCCTTACAAAAATATTTCAGTCGTCCCTGCGCAGTGGCTCTTTCCCACTAGCGTGGAAGCAGGCTAAAATTACCCCTGTTCACAAAAGTGGCTCCTCTCGAGACGAGCGCAACTACCGTCCTATTTCGCTTATCAGTACATGTTCAAAGATACTCGAGCACATTATTAACAAACACTTGATGTCCTATCTTGATACGCACAATCTATTATCTTCGAAGCAGCATGGCTTCCGCCGAGGCTTATCTACAACAACTCAGTTAATCGGATTTGTTCATGATCTTTCAAAAACAATCAATTTGCGTGGTCAAACTGATGTGGTATATTTGGATTTCGCAAAAGCATTTGATAAAGTGTGCACTCAAAGCTCCTGTTTAAAATTGACAAAACGTTTCAAAATAATCACTTGACAAAATGGTTTTCATCCTATCTCAGCTGCCGTCAGCAGTTTGTTCAAATAAACAATAAACAGTCTAGAGCAGTTGCAGTGAATTCTGGAGTTCCCCAGGGGAGCGTGCTGGGTCCCCTTTTATTTCTGTTATATATAAATGACCTACCAAACCGCGTTACGGTCCCGATAAGGTTGTTTGCCGATGACTGTGTTGTTTATAGTAGAATCGAGACTGAACATGACCAAGTTATTCTAAACAACAATCTTCAAAAAATAAAGGATTGGTGCGAAGAATGGCAAATGAGTTTGAACACAGAAAAAACAGTCTTTATGACTATAACTAGAAAGAAAGCACCTCTAGATTACAACTACCAGATTGGCAATGCTTTCCTCAAGCGTGTACAAAACTATAAATATCTTGGGTTATGGTTCACGCCCGACCTCCGGTGGAACACTCATATTGATAATGTATGCTCCAGGGCTACCAAGGCATTGTATAGCCTTAGACGTAACCTTTATACCGCCCCATCTGATATAAAGTGTCTTGCTTACAAAACTCTTGTCAGACCTATTATCGAATATTCTAAAATTGTCTGGGACCCTTACACAAAGACAAACTGCAATAAAATAACAAAAATACAGCGACTTGGTGCGAGATTTATTTTTAATAAATATAGCCGACATCATTCTCCTACTGAACTCTGTAAAAAAGCTGGACTGGATAGTCCTGAACTTAGGACGAGGATTGAGCGTCTGAAATTCCTCTTCCAGTTAATTCATAATCAATTTAAACTAAACTATTCAGATTACTTCCAGGTCAACACACAAGAACACTCCAGACATCGCCATAATATGTATATACCACCCCTAGTCCCACGTAACGATTGCTTTAAGTTCAGTTACTTTCCACGTGCTATTGAAGATTGGAATATGCTGCCAGAGTCTATAATTGGTTGTTCCTCGCTTACATCATTTGAACAGAATCTAAAACGTTTATTTTCCGAATAACAGTGACATATGTTTTTTTTTGCGTGTGTGTGTACTTTTTGTTGGTTGCATGATCCTGCAGTAGTTGTCTTTCAAATTTTCAGCGCGGTGCAAAAGTGCCGCCTCAAATGCGTCATGTGCTGTTCTGCGCGTATGTATTGCATCGCATGTGTGTTCCATTTATGTATGTTATGTATAACTTCGAGTTGCTGGTCACAATAATACCGAGAAATTATCTCGAGACCTGTACGGTACTTCTGTTTTGCAAATAATTGTTTGTACTTCCACCCTGTAACGGCCCACTTCTGGGCTAACAGTATAAATAAATGAAATGAAATGAAATGGAGCGCAGCTGTGACGGCTTGGTTTGGACATAAAAACGAGACCTATCAGCTGATACCTGTTGAGGTTCCGTGGCTTTTCAACACACCCTGTCTGTGATGGTGTATGACGAGAGAGAGAGAGAGAGGAAACTTTATTAGAGCTTGGCCGGCAGCTTGGTCTTGGTGGCCTCAGATGGCGGCGCTGAGTCCCTGAACTCGGGCGGCATCTTCGGCCTGCCGGACAGCCCAGAGCTGGTCGTTGAGCTCCGAGCTTCTGAGCGCCGCCTCCCAGCGGCGGCGTCGCCGACGGAGAAGGTCCCCCGCGGCTCCCGCAGACGGGACGGCGGCGGGAACGAGTGAGCTCGAGGCTTCCTGTTGCCTGGTATTGGCAGCCGCCATAGGCGCATCGCGAACGGCGGCCGTTTCTCGACCATTGTTACCGGCGCATTCCCAGAGCATGTGGCGCAGCGTTGCTCTGTGCCCGCATGCTTTACATAGATCGGTAATGTGTAAGTGCGGGTAGCAGTGGCGTAAGACGACCGGGCTGGGGTAAGAGTGGGTTTGTAGTAAGCGATAGCTTACGGCATCGTGTCTGTTTAATTTGTCATGCGGTGGCGGGAACTTTCGCCTTTCCAGTCTGTAGTGTTGCGTAATATCTCGGAACGTGATGAGACGATCACCCCACGACCGTTGTGGTCTGTGTTGTCGCTGCGTGTCTATTGAAGTGTCTCGATCCGGCAGATCAGAAGCCCCGTTCTCGGGAGCGGAGGCGGCGGCCACGGAATGTGCCACGGCTCGGCGAGTGAGACCTCGAGCCGCGGCGTGGGCCGTCTCGTTGCCCGGAAGCGGGACATCGGTGTGTGCCGGGGTCCAAAGGAGGAAGACTGTTAAATTTTGTTGTGGCGATCGCGACGCTGAGTCACCATCACCGCACATCTTAAGGATGCGGGCCGCTTCCCGCGAGACGCGGCCGCGTGTATGACGAGAGAAAATTATTTTTTCAGTTTCAGCTGTTGCCACTATAAGAAAACTATGACAAAGACTAATCGGTATCCACCGAAATTTGGAGTTTCCGAGCTACTTATGTGCATGTTGTCGGCACCATCTTTGAAGCTATGCACATAAAGTGCTGTCGACTTAAAAGCCAACTCCGGTAATTTTTTGAGGTCAATGGATCTCAATGAAATACGCTGAGTACGCACCTTTGCACATTTCCGTCATTTATGCAAAAAACAGGCTTGAGAGAAGCACAAATTATTTGCAAATGAATTTTAAAGGGTTTCTTAAAGGGCTAGCCGGTAAATATTGCCGAGGCTGGTCCTATTTCCCTCAGAAGTTTAAAGATTGACTCGAAAAGCTCACCTCACTTGCCAGAATTATTCACAACACTGTCTGTGTGACGTCATGTTTAGCATGTCAGCGGAAGTGACGCAGCCGATGGCATCGCTTCTTTGGCTGCTACAGCATTTATTGTGCTGGCCACAAGGCGATGACGGTGGTGTTTGGCCGGTGCTTCCCTGGTCTGGCTTTCAGAGTTTTCATACCACACGTTGGCGTAACCAGTATGCGGCCTCCAATTCTTACCAATTAGTACGTCATATCAAGACAGGACGCCCGGTCAAATTTGGGTTTTGCAACTTTTTGCTTATTAAAGGTTATTTTCGAATTTCCTAAGCATTTCAGCTACTGGGCTCGTGACAAGAGTATCTCAGGAACCTAGAAACACGATCACCTTGACACAGTCGAAAAATAGCCGGAGTCGGCCTTTAAAGACATTCAGAAGACACCTGCAGTGGAAATGGTAAATGAAAAAGCGAAACTAAAAAAATTGTTTTACACAATAGGTAACATTAGCCATTGGTAAGCACTTCTAGTACAGCAGAATTAGACGGTGGAATCAATTTATAGCTGGCTATCAAAAGGCATGGGTGTGGACAGCAAAGTGCTCAGGCACAGTAGGATATATACCAAGCTTCACAACCACTATCAGGATTTTAGTATTTTCTCTCAAAAAGCCTGAAATAAGGGAGGAGAACAACTTTTCAACTGGCTGCAAAGTGCCTGGTATAAGAAAAATAATGTTGCATTGAAAATGCCAAATTAGCTTGTGTAATGGCTAGCGCAAACACTTTCTCACATACCTAATAGTATGCATGATACCTAATACCACATACTTGCCATGCCTAATGGTCCCGCAGTGGCCATATAGTGAGAAGAACCAGAAGGACAATGCTC
This sequence comes from Rhipicephalus annulatus, assembly GCA_013436015.1. Lineage (NCBI taxonomy): Eukaryota > Metazoa > Arthropoda > Arachnida > Ixodida > Ixodidae > Rhipicephalus > Rhipicephalus annulatus. The sequence continues at coordinate 40,639 of WOVY01007272.1, forward strand.
GACAGCAACACAACAATAAAGCAATAGTACCACCGAGGTGGTTGTATCATCTAAGAAACGAGCACAACCCAGAAAACAAGTGCATCAAGGCCAACTTTTTCACCTAACACTTGTGCACTGCAGGGCAGCACAGGAATGCAGTGGTATTCTAACTGTAGTATCGCGTCTCCAAAATGACAGAGCCCACTTTTCCGCGTTCACATAGGTCCTCTTGAGGCTCATCCCGGTCCCGTGCATGGCTGCAACCTGTAAGTTTTATCAGTTTCTTAAAACCAGAAAACATGTTGCATCATTATCCTTATAAATTGTATCATGATGTCGTTTACCCTTTCGTATGTTTCATCTGTTACGCATATTGTAAGACATGTATATATACATAACCCTTTAAGTTTCTGAGGTTTTGTTTTTCTCGTTATGGGAACTGTTGTATCCTGCTTACATTTAGATTAGGTAATTGATTAAAATTATTATATTTCTTGATAGTATGCTTTTGTTATCTTATTTGTAAGTCAATGCTTCTGACCCTTGCATTTTAGATAGCGGGAGCTAGTCAAGCTGTATAAGTGCAGCTTTTACTCCTGCTAAAGTTAATCTAGCATGAAACATGAAAAGAAAGATTCAACTCAATTTTTTTAAAATTATATATAGAGGAGGTTATTCTGCATGCAGAAAGAAGATAGCAGCATGGCGTTGTTTTTGCATGCTGTATGCCTTTTCCCGAGTACCACAAGGATGAGATCTGCAATTACGTATAAATCAGAAATATTTCAGTGGATAAAAACAGGAAATATCTGAACCTCAAATGCTAGCTTGTCGACAATCTCAAGCAATCCTATGAAGAAAGACGTTCTAGAGGTAACAGCCCTAGAACATCCCTGTTTTCAAGGACTACCCAAAGCGATTTTAAAGCTACAAATTTACATCGCTGAAGAAAAAACTGCAAACAGATAAATAACCCATTTCATGAACGGCACAGAATAACTGTGTCTCACACACTCTCTCTCACACATCTGTTTTATATTGAAAAGCTGGATTATTACATTCAGTAAAATTGTTTGTTGAACCCAAACAAGCAAAGTTAATGTTCATATGCAGTATTTTATTATATTCTCTGTTGGTAACAAAAGTGTTGTACATTTTAGGGGTGGCGTGAAGTTTCCTCATATAATAGCTTTCAGTAAATTAGTACATATTTTAGGTCTTTAGTAAATTACATATTTTGAGATGTTTTCCTGTGACCAAGCAAATTCGTCATAAATAGGTGTCGGCATAACTGGGGGAATGTATAAACGAGCTCACACGGTAGATTAATATGTAAATTGTAGTAGCCTAATTTAAGATGTGTAATATCAGAAATAATATTGTAGCGGTACAGCGCGAACCAAAGGCAGATAAACGTTGACACAGCGACTCTCAGTAGCCAAACAGCAACATCGCCTTCTTTATCTTTGATCAGCCAGAGCTCCACTACCTGGTGTCCGCCAAATCCCCTTATCGTCGTTTTTGTCCACCAGTACACACGCGTCATTTGCCCCCCTCTTAATGAGCATCGCCCCGATGCTAAACCAGTAGTGCAGTTTTTTTGTCTGTTTTTAAGAAGTGTCTTGCGCAGTCACTACCTTTCATAAGGCTTCATGCGCACAACGTGAACTAGTTCAGGACGGTGCTGGCGAAGCCTCGTACTATATGAACTGTCGGGGACGACCTCGTGAGTAACATCACTCAGTCGTCGCAGTACTATATATGGCCCAAAGTATCTCCTTAGGAGCTTTTCAGAGAGTCCTCGTTTCCGTATGGGCGTCCAAACCCATACTCTGTCGCCGGTCTGGTAAACGACTGTTCTGCGGCAAGAACTGTAGCGGCTCGCGTCGTACTCTTGTTGTTGCTGGACTCGCAAGCATGCTAGTTGTCTTGCTTCTTCCGCTCGTTCTGTAAAGATCTCGGCGTCCGGTTCGATGTCGTCGCATACGTGCGCTAGATCGCATCTAACATGGTTTGTACTTCCCTTCCGTGAATTAGGCTGAACGGGGTCATCCGGGTTGTTTCTTGCTTGGCAGTGTTGTATGCAAACGTAATATATGGCAAGATTTCGTCCCATTTTTTGTGCTCGACGTCTACGTACATTGAAAGCATGTCTTCAATTGTTTTGTTCAGACGCTCTGTAAGCTCGTTCGTTTGCGGGTGGTAGGCGGTAGTCTTACGATGGGTTGTTCCACTCAGCATGAGGACTTGTTCCAAAAGAGCTGCCTTAAATGCAGTACCTCTGTCTGTGATTACGACGCTTGGTGCACCATGCCGCAGGACAACGTTCTCGATGAAAAATTGTGCCACCTCCGCTGCTGTACTTCTCTGGATAGCCTTTGTTTCCGCCTAACGGGTAAGGTAATCAGTCGCGACAATAACCCAGCGGTTCCCAGCAGTAGAAGGAGGAAGTGGGCCCAAAATATCCCTGCCAATCTGGTCGATTGGTGTTCTTGTGACCTGCAAGGGGTGCAGGAGGCCAGCTGGTTTAGTCGGCAGTGACTTCAGTCGCTGGCAGTCGAGGCAAGTACGAACATGGTGTTTTACGGCTATGGTCAGTCTTGCCCAGAAGTAGCGCTGCCGTACTCTGGCCAACGTTCTTGTGTAACCTAAGTGGCCTGAAGTCACCTCGTTGTGGCATGCTTCGAGTACTTCGTAGCGAAGGGCTGCTGAGATTACGAGCAAATACGCAGATCCTATTGAAGAGAAGTTTCTTTTGTATAGTACTTCACCCCGTAAGCAAAATGATGACATTGCTCTTACGAGAACAATTGGTGCATTCTGAGATCTTCCTTCCAGGTAATTAATAAGGGCAAGTAACTCAGGGTCGCTACGTTGTTGCTGTGGAATAGCGGTTGAGTCAAGCACACCGAGAAATGCTGTTTTCTCCTCATCGGATACAGTTGCCGATTCGATGGGTGAGCGGGATAGACAGTCGGCGTCCATGTGGTGGTTTCCTGACTTCTGTACGACAGTCATGTCGTACTCCTGCAGCCTGAGACTCCAACCCGCTAATCTCCCGGTAGGATCTTTAAGATTTGTCAACCAACACAGTGAATGGTGGTCGCTGATGACTTTGAAAGGGCGGCCGTATAAATTCGAGCAATATTTTGTGACCACACATACCACGGCGAGGCATTCCTTCTCAGCCGTGGAGTAATTAGTCTCGGCGCGTGTTAGTGTTCGGCTTGCATAGGCGATTACTCTTTCTGTGCCCTCTTGCAGCTCCACAAGCACAGCTCCCAAACCAATATTGCTGGCATCAGTGTGTAGCATCGTTGGGGCTTTCTCATCAAAGTGGGCAAGCACTGGAGGTGTCTGTAGTCGCTGGCGGAGGTTCTTAAAAGCAGCTTCCTCTTCGTTGCTCCATTAGAAAGCAACGTCTTCTCTCGTGAGGCAGGTTAACGGGGATGCGATGCGTGCGAAGTCTGCGATGAATCGCCTATAATATGCACATGGTCAGAGGAATCGACGGACAGCCATCTTATCAGTCGGCACTGGGAACTGTGCAACAGCTGCGATATTTTCAGGATCAGGACGAACGCCTGCGTGACTGACAACGTGACCAAGAAATTGCAGCTCTTCATAGCAAAAGTGGCAATTTTCAGGCTTCAACGTCAAGCCGGCAAATCATATGGCTTGTAAAACTGCCTCAAGTCTTTTAAGGTGAGGGTCAAATGTTGCGGCGAAAACTACGACATCATCAAGGTAGACCAAGCAGGTTTTCCACTTCGACCCAGAAAGTACGGTATCAATAAGTATTTGAAAGGTAGCAGGCGCTGAACATAAACCAAAGGGCAAGACTTTAAATCCATATAAGCCATCTGGTGTCACAAAAGCAGTCTTCTGGTGGTCCCTTGGGTCTACCTCGATTTGCCAATACCCACTCCTTAAGTCCATCGATGAAAAGTAACGAGCATGTCGAAGTCTGTCGAGAGAGTCATCTATACGAGGAAGTGGATAGACATCTCTTTTTGTCACCTGATTGAGTTTTCGGTAATCTACGCAGAAGCGCAGGCTGCCGTCTTTTTTTAGCAAAGACTACAGGTGATGCCCAGGGGCTTTTTGAGGGCTGACTGATGTCATCTTCTAGCATTTTGTCGACTTTCTCTTGTATCACTTCACGTTTCTTTGCAGCCACGCGATAGGGGTTTTGGTGAATTGGTCTCGCCATGTCCTCGGTAATTATCCGATGCTTAATTAGAGGCGTGTGGCCAACTCTTGATGTTGTCGAAAAGCAGTCTTTGAATTCGGCCAGTAGCTCAAGAAGCCTCTGTCGCTCGTTCTTAGGCAAAGTAGTGCTAACGTCGAGAACTGGTGTTGAATCAAGTTTTGGCGCCTCGTCGACTACTGCCAAGCAGCCTTCTGCGTCTGTGATATTGTCGAAGTAAGCGACGGCCATGCTTTTTGGAAGGTGCCGGTGCTCATCACTAAAATTTGTCAGAAGCAAGTCCGTGCGTCCAGTGGCGACACTGACGATACCTCTTGCGACGGAAATGCCGTGTGTGAGGACAAGCGAAGTTATTCGGTCTGCTACTCCTTCGCCATCAAACTGGACAGCGGCTGCCACAGAAACAAGCGTGCATGACCGAAGATGGAGAACCACATCGTGATCAGTTAGACGCAATTGGTTTGGTGGCGCCTGTGTACAATCAGGTGCACCAGAACTGTTGCGGAATGTGACCAAACTGTCTGGGTTATTGATGACGGTGCCATACTCTTGTATGAAGTCCATACCAATAATTAAATTCTTGCAGCATGTGGCGAGAACGACGAACGACGCAACGAAAGAAGAACCTCCTATGTCAATTCTCACTGTGCATCTTCCAGAGGGCACCAATAACTGACCACCTGCCGTCCTTATTTGAGGGCCTGTCCACGGCGGCTTCACTTTCTTGAGGCGGATGGCGAGGTCCTGACTGACAATAGAAAAGTCGGCATCGGTGTCGAATAAGGCTGTTACTTTCTGGCCGTCAAGAAAAACACTCAGGTCGGCGGTCACAATGTCATCGCTCTCACGTCTTGTCGGATTTACAGCGTCGTGTAATGGGTGATTTTTGTCATCATCTTCATGGCCTGCAACCTTACCCCCGGAGGTCGCCGCCCTCAGTTTCCCCCACGCGGGCTGAGTGAAATTCTCGCGTTAAGGTCCGCGGAGGTACGTCTGTGTGACGAAGGTGAATGAGCGGGAGAAGGAGAGCGGAATTGACGACCCTAACCTGGCTGGCGGCTAGGTATTGCCTCCTCGTCAGAAGTACAGTATTCGTAAAAGTGAGAATAATAATGCATACCAAGTAATGGGAATTATCAAACACACATAGCGCTGCACTAGTTATGTGTATGATGTGGCGTGTACAGGAGTATGAGGGAAAAACTACACGCCCCGATTCACAAGCATAAGCTAATACCTCATTTTATGGAAAGGTAACAGGGTTAAATGTGCAGGGCGATGACCTACACCGTTACACAATGCTTTCACACTGATATGCTTTCACACTGATGCTTTCACAGTGATATTTATTATTTGAGGCTGTAGGCTATTTACGAAGGAATGCAACCGACAATGGAGTGCACTAACTGAAGCAGATATGCTTACAAGTTTGCAAAGCTTTTTACATGAACTGTTTAGTCACTCTGGCTATATGAGGGTCTCTGAAAATTTAAACGTCTTTTGTCGGGCTTTCCTATGTTATGGGAGTCTATCGACATGTTGAGAGGGACGTTGCGTGAAAGCATTGCCTTAATCGTGAGATGACTATAGGCCTACCCATGGGACAGCGCAGCTTGATTCGCAGCAGTGGCAATAACACCACCAATGAAGCTTCGGCAATTGAACTCAAGTTTCAGCTGCTCATCAATGGCAACAAGAACAGCAACAGTCACTCAAAGTGCACCATGGCAAACTGTGTCGCTGCCAGTGTGTCGCACTTGCTGAACAGTGTGTCGCACTTGCTGAACAAATGAGTGTGCTATTTCAGCTCCTTAAAGACGTTCATGCGCGTTCTGTTCAAAGTTCGAAGAATCACGCTGATCTAGCTGCTGACGTAAAAACCATAAAGAACGGTCAAAAGGACGTCGAGACGAAAGCAACCGGAATACTAAAAAGACTACATGAACTAGAAAAAAAAAATCCAAGATTGTCGAAAACTTCAAAAGTGAGCTATCAAGCATGCGTAGTAAGGTATCAGAAACGACTGCTCAAAACAGCTTGTTACAGGCTCACCTGGACGAGCTTGACGATAGGTCTCGACGTGACAATTTAATTTTTCATGGGTTTTCAGATGTCAAAGAATCTTGGGAAGAAACTGAAGCAAAGGTGGTCACTGAAATTACGTCCGTCATAGGGTGATTTTCGCCAAAGTCGATTCATCGCGCGCACCGACTAGGCTCATTTTCGCAAAATCGATGCCGTCCCATCATTGTAAAATTTAGCGACATCAAAACTAAAGACAAAATATTGTCTGCACGCTCCCATTTTAAAATAAAAGACATAGGCATTAGCGAAGACTTCTCGCCCGCTACGCGCATCATCCAAAAAAAGCTCACTGATTTCGCAAAAATCTGCCAGAATCCCCCAATTTAACTTACGTTACAACAAGCTATATCTTAACAAAAAATGTTACATGTTTGATACTAACGCTGGACAGGTTATTGAAGTAGAACGGCCTGGTCGAGGTTTCGAAAGTAACATCCAGGCACGTGTCCTTTCCTAGGAACGCGCGAGGGGTAGTGCCCTAAATCTAACCCAAAGATCTCTGTTCTGTTCACGAACATAAGAAGCCTTCTTAACAAATATGATTCTTTATCTTCCGCAATAGATACCTGCGATGCACAAATAATTGTGCTAACCGAAACGTGGCTCCGTGCGCATGTGCAGGACTCAGAAATTCTTAATCAAGCGAGTCATTTTGCAATTTACCGTTGTGATCGAACTGCGCATCCGGGTGGCTGTGTTCTGTTAGCGATATCCAAAAACATATCTTCTTCTTGCATACACATTACCACCACTCTTGAAACTATCTGGGCTTTGGTCACTATTGGCCATCAAAAAGTCGTCCTAGGCGCATGCTATCGTTCCCCTACGTCGTCCTCAACATTTGTTAACGCACTCCACGACGTTATGAACCACATCGTAACACGTTTCCCCAGTTATCCCTTATTTTTACTCGGTGACTTTAACTTTCCGAACATAAATTGGACTACACAACCAGCTTCCTTTTCTCCTTTTTCGGCACAAGCTTCTGAGTTTTTTAACTTTTGCTCTATCTTTTCTTTAACGCAATCAGTAGATCATTCAACTAGAATATCATCTCACGCAGCTCCTAATCCTAACTACGCGGCCCGATTTTACTTCCGACATAACGTACTTGCCCGGAATCAACGATCATTCTCTTCTCAGTTTTTCTTTTAATGCATCATTCCCAAAAGTTTCAAACAACAAAAAAGTAATTCGTGACTACAAAAAGGCGAACTTTCAGGCTATTAATCACGAGTTATCCATCTTTCTTGATACTTTTTTTGGCAAACTTCGATGATCATTCTTTTCAATCTAACTGCGACATATTTGCGTGTAAAGTTTACGATATAACAAAAAAATTCATACCGAAACGCACTATCACGTGTAATCATCGCGCCCCGTGGTACAACGCCCACTTGAAAAGGCTGTCTAACTGTAAGAAGCGCCTTTATCGTTCTGCCAGAAAATCGCCAACTGATTCCCGATGCGAAACTTACAGATTAGCATCGAACGCTTACATATCTGCACTAAAAGCTGCTAAATCTTCATTTTTATCCCAAACCTTGCCATCCATGCTTAATAATAACGTTAGAAAGTTTTGGAAAGTCATAAATCCGCCACATGATAACAGTATTGATTTAGAAGACGCATCGGGCAATTCCATTTCCTTGAGTGATTGTGCGGCTGTGCTCAATGATACATTCACGAAAAACTTTTCTGTTCCTTCCACAATTAATGCTCCTAGCGTGCAGACATATAATTTTCCTGTAATGTCCTCCATCTGTATCAAAGCGCCAGGTGTGGCTAAGTTGATTGCTGGACTTAAATACCATTCTTCTCCAGGTTACAATTTAATAGACTCGAAGATTATGAAGAATACAAGGTCATTTAGTTCTAGTATTTTAACCAAAGTATTCCAGCAATCACTTGACAAATCTACGCTACCCATACAATGGAAAATAGGTAAGGTGGTTCCACTCTTCAAATCTGGCCAAAAAACATCCCCCGAAAATCACCGCCCTATATCTTTATCTAGTGCCTGCTGTAAATTACTGGAACATATCATATTCTCACATCTAGTCAATTTTCTTGAATCAAATTCGTTTTTTACATCTGCACAGCACGGTTTGTGCAAATGGCTCTCATGCGAAACACAGCTAATATCTTTTACTCACAAGCTACATCGCATTTTAGACCAATCATCAAAAACTGAATGTGTTTATTTAGACTTTTCCAAAGCCTTTGACAAGGTATGCCACAAGCTGCTACTACACAAACTAAGCAAACTCCAACTTGATGACACCACAGTGAAGTATATTGTATGTTTCCTTAAAAATCGCTCGCAATTTGTTTCAGCTAGTAATCATAACTCTTCACTCAGCCAGGTTTCCTCTGGCGTCCCCCAGGGACCTGTTCTTGGACCTCTTTTGTTTCTTATTTACATTAACGATCTGCCTTCTCTTATATCATCTTATGTTCATTTGTTTGCCGACGACTGCGTAGTTTTTTGGGAAATAACTGCTGACAACGACTCCTACTCTCTCCAATCAGATCTAACTAGTGTAAGCAACTGGTGCAAAGAATGGTTATTGGAACTTAATGTCACTAAATGTAAAGTAATGCGTGTATCGAGAACTACTAGTTGTATGCCTATATATTACCTGAACAATACACCACTTGAAATCGCTTCCTCTTACAAGTATTTAGGTGTTCATATTACCAACAATTTAACTTGGACGAAACACATCGAATACATTATTAACAAGGCGAACCGCATGCTAGGTTATTTACGTCGAAACTTTTTTTCAGCCCCGTCTTCTTTAAAACTTCTTCTATACAAAACACTAATCAGATCAAAACTAGAGTACGCAACACCAGTATGGGATCCTTGCCACGACAACTTACTCACCGCACTTGAACTTCTTCAGAATAATTCAGCCCGTTTGATTCTATCAAATTACAATAGAACAGCAAGTGTAACGGCAATGAAAAGTAGTATTGACCTCCCATCTTTAGCATCACGACGTCGAATTTTTTGCCTAACTTTATTTCATAAGGTTTATTACCATGCTTCTCTCCATGCTGAACTGCATTCACAACCTCAGTACATATCATGTCGAATGGACCATAATCATTAAGTTGGAGTTGTTTCATCTAACACTAAATATTTTGCTGAGTCTTTCATTCCAAAAACAACCCGAGAGTGCAACCACATTCCCGCCGATGTTGTTTCCATGCGCGTTAATCACCTGTTTCATCAAGCAATAGCTAATATTGTATAATCAGGATAATCTATGTTTTTTCTATTTAAAGACATGCTCTGTTTTTTCTGTGTTTTGTACATCTTGTTACTCCCACTCCCCTCTTCAATGCCCATGGCCTTGAGGGTATAATAAATAAATAAATAAAGTGGCTATGTGCCACAGGGTGTGCGAGATGGCAGTACTTTGAGTGTTCTCTGGATAGACGCACAGACAGACGCAAGGACGGACAGACAGATAGATTAGCAGACGGACGGACCAGTAGACGGACGCGTAAAGCAGTATTTGCCACAGGGTATACGAGATGCGAGATGGCGGTACTTTGAGTGTTCTCTAGACGGACGCACGGACGGACAGACAGACAGACTGTCAGACAGAAGGACAGGTAGACGGACGCGTAAAGCGCCTGTGTGCCGCAGGGTATACGAGATGCGAGATGGCAGTACTTTGAGTGTTCTCTAGATGAACGCACGGACGGACGCATGGACGAGCAGACAGACGGACATGTAGACGGATGCGTGAAGCGGGTATGTGCCATAGAGTATACGACGCGCGAGATGGCGGTACTGAGAGTGTTCTCTATATTGACGCTTGAACGGACGCAAGAACGGACGCACGTATGGACAGACAGACTGGCAGACAGACGGACAGCTAGACGGACGTGTAAAGCGGCAATGTGCCACAGGGTATGCGAGACGGTGGTACTTTGAGTGTTCTCTAGATGAACGCACGGACGGACGCATGGACGGACAGACAGACAGACTAGCAGACGGACGGACAGGTAGACGGACGCGAAAAGCGGTATTTGCCACAGAGTATACGAGATGCGAGATGGCGGTACTTTAGGTATTCTCTAGATGGACGCACGGATGGACGCATGGACGAACAGACATAGACTGGCAGACAGACGGACAGGTAGACGGACGCGTAAAGCGGGTGTGATGGGTAAGGACGTTCGTCACAATGTTTGTCGATAGCGGACGAAAAAGGATTAACATGAACAATTTATTTGATGGCATGAGTGGAACGGCTGACGGCGCAGGGATACGCTACAGTGTGCAGCGCCGTTGAGTCGGACGTCGCGGCCAACCCAGCAGTCAGTGTCACCACTCCTGAGGTCCAGGATCAGGCCACGGCTCACGAGGACCACACCCGGTAGGCCTCGCCCGCGAACCTGCTCCCGGCCACTGCACCCAGGCAGGAGCCATTCAGCAGGCCCCGTCCTTGGACCTTGTACAGGCCGACGGACTCGACCTCGAACAGACCACCGGAGCTCAACCTGGCCGACACGTACGAGTGCCACGTCCGGCTCAGGAACTCGTCCTCTCGATCGGCGCACCGCTTCCTCTGCCTTCGAGGCCTCAACCCTCGAGCTCTTTTTCGCACGTCGCTCGCTACGGCTCGGCACCGCTGCCGATCCTCGATTCAGCCAGCAACACCTCTTGCACCTAGATCCTCGGCCACCCTGGACCTTGCACGGCTCCGTGGTCCGTGCACACACCCGCGTCTCGCCCGACAGAACGTCTCGCTCGTCCCTTCCCGATGTGCGACGCTCTGGTGACACCGGCACTAATGGCATGGGTGCGACTACTGAGCAGTCAACCCGCATCGGAGACGTGATGCTCCATGCGGGGAATGGCCAGCCCGTCCAGCGAAGAGCGTGCGATGAGACGCGATGCTCGGCGCAACCGTGACCATTAGCCAGGCCACGTTCATCGCTGTATCAAACGGCTGACCGTTGAGACGCCTCGCCGAGATCCGCGATGCCCTCGGCAAGGAAGAGAACAGCAGGCCAGGCCGCACACCGAGATGCAGTACTCGTGGCGGCAATGCCGCCCCATCTGGTGGTTGGACGGCAGCAGCGTGGACAGCCGCGTTCCCTGGTTGGAACCTGGATCGCCTGCGTCCGACGCTTCGGCCCGCTGTCTTCCGTCTGCCGCTGCTCCGGCTCGTCCACAGCCATAAACCTTACCGCCACGTGATGGTCATACGTGGCCCAATCATGGCACGCCACCTCTATGGGCCACTACAGGTCATCAGCTGATTGGCTGACACTCACGCGCACATAACACGCGCCTTGCCCCGCACTTTCATCGTTGTCGTTTTCTTCACTCATCACAGCGGGTATGTGCCACAAGGTATACGACGCGCGAGGTGGCGGTACTCAGATTGTTCTCTGGATTGACGCACAAACGGACGCAAGGACGGACAGTCAGACAGACTGGAAGACAGACGGACAGGTAGATTGACGTGTAAAGCAGCGATGTGCCACAGGGTATGCGAGATGGCGTTACTTTGAGTGTTACCTAGATGGACGCACGGATGGATGCATGGACGAACAGACAGACAGACTAACAGACAGACGGACTGGTCGACGGACGCGTAAAGCGGGTATGTTCCACAGGGTATA
>WOVY01007273.1:0-13197 GCA_013436015.1 Rhipicephalus annulatus
TATATATATATTGACGCAAGGCAAACGCAGTATTCAAAACTTACGCGCGCTAGTTCGTGCGCCCCCCAAGAGATCAGCGGCCTTGATGATCAAACAAGAAAAGGCCGTGACGGCGCGCGCTTCCTCAGCCCGGGATTTCGATGAAAAGAAAGTGGGCTACCGCTCGAGGGTTTCTCCGGAGATTGATCCCTTTTGCTGATCGCCTGTTAGGACGGACGCCGCTACTTTTCGGGCACAAGTTCGCCCCAATAAACAGTTATTCGTACACCATTTGGATTGTACGTAACAATTCTGGTGGAGGTGCTGGGTAATGATCCCAAACCCAGTTGGACTTCGAGGAAGCAGCCCGGAGCCACGAGCAAGTCGAAACCAACTGAAGCTCACGCCAGTTCATCAGCGCTCCAGGCCGTCGTCTACGTGGTGAGCCGCCGGAATTTCCCCTGCCACTAGAGCCAGAGTGTCTCCAGCTGTCTCCGGTGAGAGTACCGAAATGTCGTCTCCAATCGCTGCCGCACACGCCGTTTTGTCTCCAGTCGCTGCCACGCACGTCGTTGTCGATGAGCCACGGACGCCGCACCCTTTTCATGGCGATCCTCATGAAGACGCCGAGGATTGGCTGGAGGGTTTTGAGCGCATCGCCAACTGCAACGGATGGCCCGAAGAACGGAAGCCTCCGCCGAGTTTATTTCGCATTGCAGGACAGCGCACGAACGTGGTTTGAAAACCATGAATGTACCATTCGATCGTGGGATGATTTCCGACGGGAGCTACTGGCCACATACCCGAGTACAGACCGCAAGGAAAGAGCTGAAGCTGCCTTGCAAGCAAAAAACCAGCGCAACAATGAAAGCGTTGCAATGTATGTGGAAGACATGTGCCGGTTATTCCGCCGGTCTGATCAAAATATGAGCGAGGACAAGAAACTTCGGCACCTGATGCGTGGGGTGAAGCAGGAGATTTTTGCTGGTTTGCTCCGATGTCCCCCGCGGAACGTCGCTGAATTTCGCAGCGAGGCGACAGCGGTTGAAAAGACTCTGCAACAGCGAGCGAGGCACTACAATCGAGATGTTAACGTCGCATCCGTAGACGCGGTGTCAGCAGTCTTCGGGAATGGCATCGACGTACTACGAGAGCTCATTCGATCGGTGGTTCGAGAAGAGCTCCAGAAGCTAAATGGCAACCCCTCAACGGTCTCGTTATTAGGGGAAGTTGTTCGGGAGGAGGTGAGACAGGCAGTCCGTGAGCAGCAGCCACAAGCCCAGCCTGTTCAAGCGTCAGTTCCGATGCAGCCCGCAGTCTCGTACGCCGAGGTACTGAGAAACACCCCTGTACCTCATTTCGTCGCCCCTGGACCTCCTTTCGCCACCCCTGGACCTTATTTCGCCGCAGCAAGCACGCATCTGCCGAAACCTCGATTCACGCCGTCCCCAGCCGAGACTAGGATCCGAAAAGCTGATATATGGCGCACTCCTGATCGAATTCCACTTTGTTATCACTGCGGCGAAGCTGGACATCTTTACCGGATGTGTGCATATCGCCGAGCTGGACTTCAGGGGTTTTCCCGTAAACGCTGCCTGTCCACGGAATGGGGAGCGACCTTTTGAAATCGAGGAGTACTTGTCAACGCGTCAAGGGGCTCACTCTTCGCAGCAGCATCAGCCTCGGTCGACAGCGTTACTGAGGTATCGGTCACCAAGTCCGCGCCCATCTTCAAACTCTCCGAGGCGACTTCCCCAAAGCCCGCTTCGGGAAAACTAGAATCGGCGACCTGGGGAGGTAAGGCCGCTGCCGACGCAAGAAAACAACCTCCAGTGCCGATTTCAAAATGTGATGATGGACACGAGACTACGTGCGGAAATGTTAACGTCACTTCTGATGTCGGTAATTATAGACGGCTACGAAACGAATGCTTTAGTAGACACAGGCGCAGACTATTCCGTCATGAGCAGGGGACTTGCCAGAACGCTGAAAAAAGTGCTGACCCCTTGGATAGGACCACAAGTGCGAACCGCCGGGGGACACCTTATCGATCCGGCAGGCATGTGTACCTCTAGAGTTGAGATACGTGGCTTCACCTACGTCGCCAGCTTCATTGTCCTGTCGGAGTGTTCAAGAGATGTAATTATCGGAATGGACTTTTTGCAGGCCGATGGCGCAGTGATAAACTTGCAGGAACCGTGCGTCTCGTTCTCGACGAAACACGCCATCGCGACTTTCGAGAGCGAAAAACGATTCGATGCGCTCAAGATTGCAGGTGATGATGTAACAGTACCTGCAAGATCCACCATCGTTGTCACCGTAAAAAGCAATGTGTACAACGACTATGAAGGAATGGCAGAAAGCAATACTGGGCTATTACTTGAGAAAGGGATCTGTGCAGCAAGAGGTATTGTACGACTGCGTGATGGGTGTACGAGTGACTACCTGACAAACTTCCGAAATGAGGTGCAGCACCTTGCGAAAGGAACTGTTGTTGGTCACTTGCACGATTACGTTCCGATTACGGATTTGAATTCTTCCGAGACTGCACCACTGCAGCCTGACGGTATAGATTCCATACTCGCATCTATCCACATCGAAGCAGCCCTATCACCGAACCAGAAACAAAAAATCGAGAGCCCTTATACGGGAGTACGCCTCATGTTTTTCCACGTCATCGAAAGTGCAAAGAACAATCTATCATCAAACACCGCATCATAGTCGATAATCTGTTAGACCTATTTGCCAGCACCCGTACCGAGTGTCACCAAAAGAGAGAGAAGTCATCAGAGGCCAAGTTGAAGAATGCTCAGGGACGACGTAATTCAACCGTCGGCCAGCCCATGGGCCTCACCTGTAGTACTGGTAAAGAAAAAGGACCAGACCTTGCGCTTATGCGTTGACTACCGAAATTGAATGTCGTCACAAAGCGGGCTGTCTATCCCCTTCCAATGATCGATGACACCCTTGACAGACTAGGAGACGCGAAATTCTTCTCCTCTCTAGACACTCAAGAGCGATACTGGCAGATAGAGGTGGACGAACGAGATCGCGAGAAAACTGCTTTCGTGACCCCAGATGGGTATACAAGTTCAAGGTACTCCCATTTGGCCTGTGTTCCGCACCCGCCACATTTCAGCGGATGATGGATTACTGTGCTGTCCGGGTTAAAATGGCAGTCCTGCCTTGTTTATCTCGATGACGTCGTGATCTTTCGGCCACCTTCAATCAGCATGTGGAACGACTACGTACTGTGCTCGAAGCGATTAGTTCCGCAGGGCTGACGATAAAACCCCAAAGTGCCATTTTGGTTTTCATGAACTGCTTTTTCTCGGTCATGTGGTTAGCTCTAAAGGCATTCGACCTGACCCGAAAAGACAGCAGCTGTAGAAAAGTTTCCTAGACCGACAGATAAAAGGGCTTGTGAGACGATTCTTAGGACTTTGTGCCTATTACAGGAGATTCGTTAAAGATTTTTCGAAGATTGCGGAGCCACTAACCCGACTGACGAAAGAAGACATGCCTTTCACCTGGACAAGCGAGCAAGAAGAGGCGTTCAATGAGCTACGACAGCGACTCCTACACCACCCCGTCCTGGCACATTTCCACGAAGAAGCCGAAACAGAGATTCATACGGACGCAAGCAATTTGGGACTAGGCGCCGTCCTTGTGCAGCTGCGAAGCGGAGAGGAAAGAGTGGTCGCATATGCTAGCCGCACTCTTTCGAGAGCTGAAATAAATTATTCGGCGACGGAAAAAGAATGTCTGGCGGTAATATGGGCCATACAGAAATTCCGACCGTACTTATATGGTAGACCATTTCGAGCAGGGAGCGACCATCACTCGTTGTGCTGGCTCGCAGGCCTATAAGGACCCTTCTGGGCGACTTGCTAGATGGAGCCTCAGGTTGCAAAAAATACGACATAACAGTCGTATACAAGTCGGGTCGCAAGCACAGTGATGCTGATTGCCTATCACGCGCACCAATAGAATCTGCACCTGGGGAAGATGGAGACGACTTCCCGTTTCTTGGGGCCGTCAGCACCGCAGACATGACTGAATATCAGCGATCTGACGCGGAGTTGCTTAAACTGATAAAGCATCTGGAAGGGCAACCCGTGCGTGTTCCTCGAGTTTTCGTCCGGGGATTGTCCTCGTACCTCACGAGAAACAATGTTTTATACAAAAGAAACTTCGAGCACAGCAAGAAGAAATTCCTACTCGTCCTTCCTTCGGCCTTGCGACCCGAAATCTGGAAGCCTGCCACAATGACCCAGCAGCAGGACACCTCGGAGTGAGTAGAACATTGGCTCGCATCCGCACAAAATACTACTGGCCAAAGTTACTGGATGCTGTACAGCATTATGTAAGGACATGTAGAGATTGCCAGAGACGCAAAACGCCTCCATTGAAACCTGCAGGATTTCTCCAACCAATCGAACCACCTGAGTCTCCGTTCGAACAAGTAGGAATGGATCTACTTGGTCCATTTCCCACGTCATCAATGGGCAACCGATGGATAGTAGTGGCGACAGACTACTTAACCCGGTATGCCGAGACAGCCTCTCTCACCAGGGGCACGGCTATAGAAGTAGCTGAATTTTTCGTCACTAACATTGCACTACGCCATGGTGCCCCAAAGGTGGTTATTACGGATCGAGGAACTGCATTCACAGCCAATCTGACGCAGTCCATTATGAAACTTACCCACAACAAGTCATAGGAAAACAACAGCTTACCACCCCCAAACAAATGGGCTAACCGAGCGACTCAACAGAACTCTAACCGATATGTTGTCCATTTACGTTGACTTGGAGCACCGTGCGTGGGACAAGATATTGCCGTACGCCACTTTCGCTTACAATACTGCTGTGCAGGAGACTGCTAAAGTGACGCCATTCCAGCTAGTCTATGGTCGAGTAGTTACCACACCATTAGATTCAATGCTGCCTGTAGGCCACAATACAGAGCACAAGCCTGACATCAGCGAATTCATTCAGCGAGCCGAAGAAGCACGGCAGTTGGCGCGACATCACATAAAACAACAACAACGCGTGGATGCAAACCGTTACAACCTTCGTCGGAGAAGAGTCGACTACGCACCAGGCGACCTAGTTTGGATTTGGACTCCTGTGCGGACGCCTGGCCTTTCCGAAAAGCTCATGCGCCGCTATTTCGGCCCTTACCGAGTCCTTCGTCGCATCAGCTCCTTGAACTACGAGGTGTCACCAGAAGGACAAGTGAGCTCATCAAGATGCCGAAGGAGCACAGAAATCGTGCATGTAGTCAGAATGAAGCCATACTATGACAGGCAATGAACACAGAACTATACACACCCGATTATGAGGAATACCTATTTCTCCATTGGAAATCACGCTGTCAGACCATCTCAGCAACACTTCTTTTACGCATCGGGACGATGCGTTTTCGGAGGAGGGATAATGACGCAAGGCAAACGCAGTATTCAAACTACGCGCGCTAGTTCGTGCGCCCCCCCAAAAGATCAGCGGCTTGATGATCAAACAAGAAAAGGCCGTGAAGGCGCGCGCTTCCTCAGCACGGGATTTTGATGAAAAAGAAGTGGGCCACCGCTCGAGGGTTTCTCTCGGAGATTGATCCCTTTTTGCTGATCGCCTGTTAGAGACACCGCTACTTTTCGGGCACAAGTTCGCCCCAATAAACAGTTATTCGTACACCATTTGGATTGTACGTAACAATATATATATATATATATATATATATATATATATATATATATATATATATATATATATATATATATATGACGCTATGAAGAATGGGAGACGTGGCCGGCTCATACTCCATGTTTATTCCGTTCTGACTTCTTCCTTCTCTGCCTCTACTACCCATCGCTTGATACGTCACACGATTCCCCCTCCCCCCGAAAGATGGCACCGGTTACAAACTACAACAAATTGAAAAAGAGAATAAACAAAACAATGGCCAAGTTCGCAGTTTCACATCCCGACGGAGTTTCACAATCTCACTGAATCTTCAAGCCCGACGGAGCAGTCCGGTGAACTCTATAACAACTCTGGTGGGCGAGGCTGACTGTTGCGTTCCGGACACAGCGGGATACACGTAGATACTGACAGTACTGCTAGAACTCTTGTTCGGGCTGACCAAGGTTGGAACGATTGTTGCATCGGCAGCTCAGATGTCGTCGGGGTTGTATTTTTTGCCGTGAATGGTGCAATCCTGATGCTTCTTGCTTGCGTGCTTCTCGACAGACTGTGATGCAGTGCCTGAGTGCTTGCGGTTTGCAAGCAGTGCTTCCGCGTCTTTCTCGGCGCTTTCTGTGGTGTTGCAGTCGGCGGAATAGCAGGCGCTGGGAGCGTTTCTGGCGACTTTTCTTAGTCCGAAAGTGTCTGACGTCTTGTTGGTTTGGAGATCCTATTTTTTGATGTTCTTCAACTGGCGAACGCACTTCCATTGAATTTGGCGTTCGCCGATGCCCTCGTTGCAGTCTCTCTCGTTGTTTTCTGAGTTTGTGAACTTCGTTTTGCTTGCTTTGCTGGTGCTGCTCAGGAGATGGCTGTAGTGGCGCCCCTTCTGGAATCGGGCATTCATTTCCTTCGAGGTTTGACGCGTCCTGTAGACAGCAGGTGCATGGTGAGCTGGTGTCTTGCTTATCGGGCATCGTTGGTAATGTGCCATCATTATGCTCTTCAAGGGCTTCTTCGCAGTTCACTGTGAGTGGTTCTTGCGCCTGGTAGCTTGTGACGTTTGATGCGTCTGAGCCTTCTGTTTTGTTTGGACTCTCGAGAGTGTGTGCAACGGACGGTGATGCATGAAACCGTACGGAAGAAAAATGGCTTGACAGGGTATTTTTTCGATGCGTCAAGTCGTCTATAGTGAACATGGTGTCCTTATGAGGCAAACGGTGAGCGTCAGGAACGCTTGAAGAGCCGAATGATGGAAAACCGGGTGGTGGACCACGTATTCGAGACGAAAAATGAAGTGCATGAGGTGGGTAAGCAACGTCTCGTGTCGTGTGCTGGAGCGACGACTTTGAAAATACCGGCTTTCGTGAAGGGAAACCAGGTGGAAAGCTATGTTCGTTGAGAAATAAGCGTGAACTGTGAGGGCCGCGTGTGGTTGTATGCAGATGGTCGGTAATGAGGAAGTCCTTGTCGTAGTTGTTAAAACGGGCAATCATCTCTTCTCTGATCTTTTGCCATGATTCGTCGTTTTCGAATATGTGTATCAGGTAAAACTTAAATGCCTCACCAGTGACGTAGTCGCTGAAGTTCGTAACCATCTCCCGTTCCGACCAAGATGCAGCGTCGGCATGGAGCTCGAACAGGTTGAACCAGTCCTGTACGGGTCCGTCGTCCGCTGATCCGGTGTACTTAGGGATGTCAAGGTCGTCTGATGCTGCTGTCATGATGCTTGGTGGTCTTGGTGGCCCGTGTTCTTCTGTGGTCCGCGTTTGGTCACTGCGTTTCGCTGAGGTCTTCGATGATGATGACCGGGCGATGAAGTGGTTGCGAGGTCTTCATCCCGCCGACTTGTGTGACGCTATGAAGAATGGGAGACGTGGCCGGCTCATACTCCATGTTTATTCCGTTCTGACTTCTTCCTTCTCTGCCTCTACTACCCATCGTTTGATACGTCACATATATATATATATATATATATATATATATATATATATATATATATATATATATATATATATATATATATATATATATATATATATATATATATATATATATATATATATATATATAGTGTACCAAGCTGAGATCTGTACACTACATGGCATAGCCGATTACAATGGAGTCACTACCATATTGAAAATCCAGGGTTGGTGGATATTGGAATCGTTGGTGGATATGGTGAAAATAAAAGTGGATATAATGAAAACTGTAAAAACTGTAGTAGTCATAATGGCTAATGACGGCCAGAGGGGAAAAAATGCTGGCAGATGGTGGTGGTTGGTGGTGGGTAGCTTATGGTGGTGACAGTGGAATGTGCCGTCTGATGGTGGTGATTCAAGAAGTGTTAGTTGGATGGCTCGGTGAATAAGCTGTACGATGGTGGCGTGATGTAAGCTTGGTGTATGACGGTGGCATGATGAAAAAGCTGATGGGTGTATGTGAAATCATTTATTCATAGTTTTTCACTCTTGGATTCTCAGAGAGTTATGCTTACGGTCGAAAGAAAACAACGCTACACATTACGCATTCTAGCATTTTTTTTATTCCTGTGGTGTCAGCATAGTTGGGGCTTGCTGTCTTTCAGACATCACGCGTCGAACGTTCTTGCCTTAGCACTGGTGGTCGCGCAAGCTCAGGAACAATCTTGAGTGTTCACGTCCTGTGTGAAGCTTAACAAAATGATCCACTACAAACGTGATGCTTCTCGAACACTGAGGAGCAATCTGTGGCTAGTACAGCTTACATAATTTTAGATTTAAACAAAATACATCCAAAAATACCACGCATAAAAAGTAGATAAAACAATATAACATTAGATAAACAGACAGACAGACAGACAGACAGACAGACAGACAGACAGACAGACAGACAGACAGACAGACAGACAGACAGACAGACAGACAGGCAGACAGACAGAGATAGATAGATAGATAGATAGATAGATAGATAGATAGATAGATAGATAGATAGATCTGTGTTCCTATATTCTCTTGCTGTGACTTGTTTGCGAGGGCGATTAGCCCCAGCATGACTGACTTGTTCTAGCTAGTATTGGCCAGTGTAGTCTAGAAGAAAGAAAGAGAAAAAAAAGAAGGAAAGAAAGAAAGAGCTTGAATCACGCCTCACGCAAGCTTCGCTTCACTTCCTTTTCTCGGTAGGGCACGAGCTCCCAATTTTTTTTTTGGTTTGCGCTTTATTGATCGGCTTACAACGTTTCCATTAGGCGGGCACATCAGCCGACGAACCTCACAGCGGGTGAAAGCGCAGCCGATTACTCGGACGATATACAATAAAGTCCAAGCTACACCTGCGCCCAGCTATATCGAATGCACTCGCCACCTTATGGAACAATCAACCCAGCCCTATCTCACTGTCAAGAGACCCGTCGCAACAAGTTCTTGAAGCTTGCTTGAGACGCACGTTTTCTGATTTTCTTCTGTATGCTTCTAGATTGTGATAGTATCTACAACAATTCACTACTTCAGTTAGCATTAGTCAGCACTTTCTTCTTCTTTTTTTCTGAGTTTGGTAAGAGGCACCCGAAAAGGGAATCGCGTGCTGAATATTGAGGCCGAAATTCGATTACCATGCCCGCTTCAGGAGTAGCGCTTTCGAGTGCGTGCGCAACTCAAGTTAATGCCTCATATATGCCTGGTTTCCCAACAATCAGACAAAAAAATAACTTAAAGGAGCCCCGAAACACTTTTTCAAGTAACCATGGAATGAATTCTCTGAAAGAGGTTGTTGTTTACGAATTCAACGCAGCAAAAATTTCACAAATCTGTCCAGTGAGAGTGGAGTTACAAAGATTTGGCACACGCTGCGATCGCATTCTATCTTCTTTCGTCGCGACGAAAGCGGTGGAAGCCAAGGAGGGAGGGATGGCAGGGCCACAGAGAAACGTCACGCGAGCCCAGTGACCTTGAGCCCTTTTCTCTTTCTTTTTTTATTCAAATACGCGGCTTTTTCAGTGTGATCGCACGCGCACGCGTGGGCAAGTAGGGGCCTCCCGCGGTGATCTCTGTAACGAGTTAGCGGGCCATGTTCAAATCAGCCAATGGCTGATAGATGGCCTTGTTACGTGTAATTTTTGGGTATATTGCGAAATTTGTTGAGAGAAGAGAAAGCAATTTTTAGCTGACTTTGTTAATTTATTGTGAATTCCAGGCCATGTGCTGCGCTATAATATTTGGCTCGCGTGTTGTCGGAAGCCTCTACTACTGATCGGCAGCGTTTTTTGACCATGCTCAAAGAGTGTTGCAGGGCCCCTTTAATAGGAAATGCGGAGAGCTAGACTTCACGGAATAGTTTGTACCTATAGAGTAAGAAAGAGAGAAGAAATATAAGTAGAGAGCTTAACTAGACTGGATCCTGTTGTTTGCTACCTCACACGTGGGGAAAGAATAAGGAAGTGAAATAGAGGGAGGGAAAGCGAGGAGGAGATGCACATTGCACATTCCACACACAGTGGGTAGTTTCAGTGGCGGTCACCATGTGATGTTGCCTTCACGAATTTCGTATTGAAGAGGCAAGGAGTCAGCAGGAGATGCATTCGTGCACCAACATTTGTTGTTTAGCACGAAGGATGAATCTGAGGCACTCCTTGTATCGTGTTCAATATGTATAATGTCGTACCTGCATCCCTCTGAACTACAACTTCAGGAAACTCATTTCAAGGAGTTAGGGCAAGAAATACTGAGCAAATTTGACGAATATTCAGGAATATGCAGGGATCCTAAGTGAATGCGTTTCTCGCTGTCTATAGTGAGAATTTATTAGAAGGCAGAGAGGCCGGCCTGAGCTAGTTCGCTCTAGCCTGCTACTCTACACAGGGGATAAGGGAAAGGGGAAAGAAAGAGGGATGAAGTGTGATGATGGGGACAAGAAGAGGTGGTGCGTATGTACAGTAGCCACTTTGTATAGTACCCTACAGTCTAGTTTCTAGTCCAGTGCTTTTTATAAAGTCTAGAACAGCCTTTGTAGCAGTTTTTGACACTGTTTGGTCGCTCATCGCTGTCTATAAGCGCATCTAGTACTACTCGGGATCCACTAGAATTAATTGTTTGTTTGTCTGTCAGTCACTCAGATTCAGCCTATAAATATGTTTTCTACAAAGGGGGCACTCAGATTCACCAAATTTTCCTTACGAGATGATGTGAGTCAAAAATGCGAGTTTTTCTTCCGAATTTATAATTTTTTTGTTTTTACATTAGCTTTCAGAAATTACACTTTTCTACTTTACCGACAAAAAAAACTGAGGACTGTAACTAACTTGAAGAAGGTTAAAGGTTAAAATTTTTGAAAGCGCAAGCAATGGCTACTAAACACTAAATGAAGCTTATTGTGCCGAGTCCTCCGGAAATATTCATCTACCAGACCGAACGACGTATTATGGAAGCCAAGCTCTGTCAGCTGGATTCACGGCCGCTTACAGAAGAGAACATCCTGGGACCTTGGCCGACGGCTTCCCATACGCGCAAAGCCACGAAAGCCCTCTTGTACTTTTTAAGGACCACCAAACTTCACGACCGCTTGTGAAAGGACTGTGCGAGGCCGTGCTGTGTAGTCTAGAGCTGACTATTTATGCTTCTCTTTCTTACTCCTTACTCCTCTTCTTTTTGTCTCTTTCTGTTCTATTATTCTCTTTTCTCTCACCCCAAGTGTAGGGTAGCCAACCGAGCCAAGCTTGGTTAACCTCCCTGCCTTTCCTCTCTATTTATCTCTCTCTCTCTCTTCTTTCATCTGGCTGTTTGCCATTGTAATTAGCTTGAGAGCTCACTAAAGCCACATGCTCAAAATAACCATGATTGCCAAGCTGTCAGTAAAGACTAAATCATTTGGCAAACGTATTTTTTTCGCATAGGTGAGCTATTACTTACACCTTAAAATGTGTTTTTCTCAAAGATCTGCTTTTAGGCAACTTCTCAAGATGGGACATTATGTTTTCGGTACTTCTGATACACCGATCAGAGTGAAAATTCGCTCACATATTCCACAGCTTGTGCAGGGTGCAAGCATTTTTGTTTAAAACTAGATATCGCTTCTATATTTTTACGAACATATAGTAAAAAATTAGTATGAGTTGCGGATTCTCATAATTCTCACATACATTTTTGACACATTAAAATGTTTTTAAGTGCTTTGTCGATATTTATTTGCGTTCTACGGTTAATGTGTAGCATATGGGTCATGTTTTGCTCAAAAAAACACATGTTTAGGGGCACGAAAGCGTGTCTCAAATGAACTATACTTTACACATTGTAATGACACAAGACAAAAACCGTGCAACTATTTTATAAACCTATTACACACTTGAATCAGCATTAAAGCTCATACAGTCAGCATATTAACCCATAAACTTCATTGGCATTGGCTACAGAATATGACCCTTATTATTTTTTTTTTTCGAATTGCATGTCTCCTTAAGGACACACTCCGAATCAGTGACACCAAAATATCACTCTCCCGGTCTCACTCAGGCTCAGACTCATAGCTCAATCTGAGTCCCAGTGAGTCGACTCACGAGCGAGTTCACCGACCTACGCCATTGACTCGTCCTTGCGCAGCACTCGGCGCGAAACGCCCGCGAAAGCGCCCTCTCGACTCTCGACTCGAGTGCACGGTCCGTCGGCTGGCGGCCACTATCTCAGCTACAGGCACGCGCGCAACTGCACCAACTCTACCGGGAGCGTTCATCACAAGGAAAAGCAGACGAGAACCTGAGCCGAACCGCCGGAGGCGAGCACGTCCGCCCATTTCCCTCGACACCGCGGCGTTCTTCTTTTGCGCATGCTCACTCCTTTGCACTCCACACGGCCGCGTCCGTTGAGTCAACAGGCAAGAACCGCAGCGGTGTAGTTGAAAAGAAAAGGTGGCGACGGGAGCATTCCGCTGGGATGGACGCGGTAACTGCGTTAGTTAGGTAACCCGCCGCCGCCGCAAAGAGAAGAAACTTCTGAGCAGTACCTTTACTGTTACGTTTTCATCGTGGAAAAACCTTCTGAGAACATGTGGCGGAATATGTGGGATAGGCTTGCAGAAATTCAAAGGAAGAAGAAGCTAGTTGCGATGAGTGTTTTTTTATGAAATCGAAGGTTTCCGCACGGACCACTAATGGTTTGCAGCTTTTAAATTTTTTAGTTTTCGTCAGCGTTTCTTGTTTCCTATTGTCGTCGCGAGTGATGTTTTGTTGGCGGGCAAAACAAATTGAAATGAACCTGATTGTAGCTGCCGGAAATCGTATGTAAGTGTGAACTAGCAGCCAAATGTTTTCAGAGGGCTACGTGATTAAAATGAGCAAGAAATAGAGATGTCTGCATGTTGTAGTGTGGTGATTCGGTAGCTTTCGTTATTTATTATTATTTTTTTTGCACTGTGTTTAACTCCACAGAGTACGACTAAACACTACATATGTAAGTAACCAGGGCACCACTGCAAAGCGTTTAGGAACGTAAGAGTGGTTAGATTTCTTGTCATATACGTTCTTGCAAAGTTCTTATGTGTGCTTGCATATACACTTGTACAATGAAAA
>WOVY01007274.1:0-31302 GCA_013436015.1 Rhipicephalus annulatus
CCGCAAGTGTGCCAAACAGTTCAAATCCCTGCTCTGGACAAAATGTTTGATGTGCTGCATGCCCTCTGCAACCTGCTGGTGGTGGCACCGGAAAACCTCAAGGATGTTTGTCGGGACGACCAACTGGTAAGGATGGCCAAACTCGTGTTTATGGCAGTGCGGAGAAAGAGCTCAGTAGTAAAATTACAAGATACTCTTGTCAACTCTTTCTTCATGTCTGTACCCATCTGTTACCCTTGCTAGAGAAGCTTATGGGCACACTTTCTGAATTAAAAAGAAAAGTTGCAGCTTCGACCAAACCGCAGCAACGAATGCGATAGCAACACATCGAACTGTTATACAAAGTATGGTTAGGATATTTGGAACCATGTGAAATGTATTGGGCACGGTCGAATGTGGGTTGAGCTGCAGCGTTTCTCGCACGCGCAGCATGATGTCCTTCCTGGGCACGTTTGTGAACCCACCTTACTTTAGCATGACTAGCATTCCGTTGGGGAGCTGTTCCGCAGATGCTCGTACAACACACAGTGACATCACGAAGGCCGAAATACAGTGTTTTTGCCGGCATTTGTCCCGGCGTTGCCTTCCTTGGCGTGAGTCGACGTGGATGACAACGTTGACGGTAGTAAAAAGTACAGTTCCAATGCCACTTCAACCAAAACCTCCACCCTCAGATTCTTGAAGCTTGGACAGCACCCCTAAGCGGCTGAGGTGACATAGATCACTGAGCGAGATGTTAGCACTGGGGAAGTGGAATGGCATTCCCGGGCAACGGTAGGGTCATGCACTGTCTTGGTAGACCAGGGACGAATGCCCAGGAGCTGTCGAGAAGGCCTGAATGCTGTCCTCGAGTGGTTGCATAGGTGGTCTCGGCTGCAAGGGGGTCGTCGGCTTCATGGTCGCGGTGCTGTGATCAACGTGCATTATAAGGCAAGCCACGGTGGCGATGACCCACGGGAACGCACTATGGTTCGTAAGTCGGCAGACTGGGCCATTGTAGAGGAAGAAATAAGACACAGCACCCTTTTGCTGGGCCGGTGGCTCCTATTCTGACTTCATCGTTCTCTTCCTTTCTCTCGTCCAGTTTACGCTTGAGCCCTTGCGGTGCCCTTTGTCATTACAAAAAATAGTTCACTCTCTAATCCACTTCTTGTTAATCTTATTGTAATTAAAATCAGTATATATAAGACTTAAAAAAATAACAAGAACTGCTATCAGTGCCATTTTAAGGGCTCCTAAGCCACCTCTAATATTTTTCAAACATTTCAAGTAAGCACTCACATCACGCGTGGAATGCCGTCACGATCAATGAGGATAAACGTGGCAGCGCTAAGAGCCGTGGGCGCACCACGAATTCCAAGAAACAGCCCCTTCTCCTCTCTTGGCCTTTCCGACCTCCGTAGTGATTGATGTGTGTGGTGTCATGAAGTTTAATATGTAATGCGGAGCACAAGTAACGCTTCAAGTGGTCAACAAGAGCCTACAACTACGGTCTGGTTAGTGTTGCAAGCGGTGCGCATGTTTTTTTTGTTCATTGTGTAGTGGGTTACTGCTTATTCAGGCAGAGGCGCTCTTGCACGGCGTGTCGCCGCACGGATCCAAAATGTTGGCCCTCCTTTGAAGACATGTGCACAACGCAGGCTTCATGATGGTACAGTTCTAAATAGCACGGGCCAGCACAGCAACAATTAGCCTGCAATCATAGTGTTGACGAAGTTTGCTTCAACTGGAAGTAGATGGCGTTTCGAATAATGTGTAAGCGAAGACATGCACAAGCTTTGGAGGGGACATTTGGCGAGGAAGGCAAAGCTGTTTTGGAGACCAAACGAGCAGAGGGTAGCGAAGGAAACAGCAAAGGGGCAATTGCTGTGTTTAGATAATCATCATCAGCAGCAGCATGACTCTACCCACTGCAGGGCAAAGGCCACTCCCATGGTTTGCCAATCAACCCTCAACCAATCAATCTTGTACTTTCTGCAGGGGTGGAACAGCTGCACCATATGCGCCATTCTGTGCTAAAATAATTTACCTGCATCATTGTGCGCTGAACTCATTTATCTGGGTTGTATCTGCGTTTATCTGCATGATGTTTTCAGTTTCATCGAATATAGTTTCAGTTTTATCAAGGCTGTGATCGCCCCAGCAGCAGCTGTGAACTTTGATTCTATGGGCGCGGTATTAATCACTAAGGGAGCGAGTTGTCACAGCAGGCATCAGCTCGAATGGCTTGTGAACCTTACGTGCTGCTCTTTCAGTGCAAAGAGACTGCGAAAAGAGCATCTCTACCTGGCGCAGCCATATTCTCTTACACTAGCGTTTTGGTAGAGTTACGCGATATCGGATCTTAAAGAACTGGCTGCCTGTCTAACAATTTCTTTTTATTACATTCATTACTTTGTCATTGCGAGAAAAGCTTTTTTATGTATAACTTGATGGCCATGTTCGTTAGAAAGAAAAAAAGGATGACAGTAATGGTGCTAAAAGGAAGCGGGATTGGTGTCCGGTTCGTGGAAACAGCCTAGCAAAGACAGCTGCGCAGGATTTGCTGTCGAGTGTATACGTGTATTCTCGTTCATTTGGTCGCTGTGCTTTGTTATACGCGCTTATCGATTCGGCGTTTGATGATCACACTTTCAGGTTTTAAAAGAATTCAAAAGATGAATGGCTGTAAGTGGCTAAAGTCGCATTTTCCATTGCAAGGGTGTGAAGCAATGAACGCGACAACAACAAATTGTAATCTTATACGAAGTGAAGCTAGCTGCTAACTCTGTTGAATTCAATCAACGTAACTCTGCAAAATGCTGGGGTAAAGGAGTATGGCGACATCTTGGAGAGCCTGATTCAGGAAGAGCAAGACATATCGCACAGCGCGATGAGAGTGCAGTTCTTGGAAGTGTATGCAAGCGCCTGCTGATAGCCGCCGAGGCTGGCGCGTGCCAGCGATCGCAGCCATGCCCTTAAAAGCAATCTTACAGTTGCTGCCCGAGACACACCCCCTTCTCTTGCTTCTTGTCATGCTCTTTCAAGACAATTGAAGTGCTTCCTCTTTGCTTCAACAACAGACCTTCTGAGCAGAAAGATGTTATCGCATGCACCCTCAGAGCGACAGATAGGCCGGCTTTTTTTTATCCTTGCATCAGCCGCGCTTGTCCCTCACGCTCTCACACTTTTTACCGGCTGGTAGATCATATAATTCGCTGGGATATGTCATCGATTCAGACTTTATACAAGACAT
This sequence comes from Rhipicephalus annulatus, assembly GCA_013436015.1. NCBI lineage: Eukaryota > Metazoa > Arthropoda > Arachnida > Ixodida > Ixodidae > Rhipicephalus > Rhipicephalus annulatus. Next base: position 3,236 of record WOVY01007274.1, read on the forward strand.
CAGGGCAGCGGCGAGAACTCGTCTCGCCGCTGCCCTGATGTTCCGTATTTAGCTGAGTGTTTGAAAATCCAGCATTAGACAACTGGTGTGTTAAAGCTGCTTTGTGATGGGGGCTACATGTGCCCTGAATGTTCTGACTGCTCTAAACTTTCTAAAAAAAGGCCCTTCTAGCTGCTCCAAGCCTGTTCCTAAAGGCACCTTTACCTGCTCCCAGGACAGCTCCCAAACCCATGTACCCCTGTTCCATCCCTGTTTCCCCTGCCACGTTGTACCTGCTAACTTTTTCATCTCATTGGCTAACCTAACTTTCTGTCTCCCCTCGTGTGTTTGCCTTCTCTGGGAATCGAGTCAGTACCCTTAATGACCAGCGGTTATCCTGCCTACGTGGTACGTCCCATGTTGATTTCTTCTCGATTTCAACTTCTTTAAAGGCCAACTCTGCTGATTTTTTTTAGTTCAGTAGATCTCAATGAAATTCACTGGGTATGTTCCTTTGCACTTTTTTGCCATTCATGCCAAATTACAGGCTTCAGAGTTTGGCAGATTCTTTTCAAATGAACTTTATAGCTTGCCTCGAAATAGCTTGCCTCCAATGCTCACCTCGCTTGCCAGAATTCATGGCAACATTGTTTATGTGACGTTGATTTTTCGCAAAGCGGAAGTGACAGAGCTGATGTGTCACTACAGTATCTGCTTATCGGGATTGTGTGGGTTTGGCTGGCGCTTCCTTCGTTGAACGTGCAATTTTTTTTTTCGTGTTAATGGTTGTGCGATGAGTGGCAAATTGTGTTGCGTTGTGGGCCGTACACGATTCTCCCATATATTTATTTTTTTTAAATTTTACACACTGCAGCCCGAATTGGGCTATCTCAGGAGTGGGTTTGCCATACATCAGCACACACAAGAATACAACTCTTAACAAACAGGAATAGAACTCTTAATAAACAAATTCCGAATCAATACATTCAAGCAAAAAATTACAACCCGTAATAAACAAATTGCAAATCAATACATTCATGCAAGAAATCTTCTCAATGCAATGATCTAGTTGACCCAGGCAATACATTCAGTTTTTCTATAGTGTGCGGAAAAAAAGCTGAATTTAAATAGGTTAGTACGCGGATGGAATGGTGTCAGGTTGAGTTTGTGGCTATTCCTTGTGGGTTTCAGTTTATTAGGAGACTGATGTTCGTTAGTTAATGCATAGCGTGGGGTATTAACAAGAATATGCAGCAACATAGGCATTCGAGCTCGCGTCGCTTGGACAGGGTTTGCAGACCTAGCGTAGCAAGTTGAGAGGAGGGTGAGAAATTCCAGTTGTAACGGCAGAAAATAAAATGGATGGCTTTTTTCTCAACGGATTCTAGTGTGCTGATGTCCGTTTTTTTATGAGGGTTCCATACGGGGCAGGCATATTCGAAGATGGGACGGATGAGCGATTTATACATTAGCAACATTGTTTCAGGTGGAGCATCTTTTAATGTACGATTTAGGTAGCAGTTCTTTAAATCTTAATGCAAGAGTATTCGATATGTTTCGACCAAGACATATTGGTTGTGAAGATGAGGCCTAGGTACTTATATTCGGACACACGCAACAGAGAGGAGCCATTGAAGGAGTAATCGAACAACGAAACGGAACTGCGTTACAAAAGGAAAGAGCAACTGTTTTAGTAAAGTTTATGTTCATTTGCCATGTGTCACACCATCTGCAAAATAGTGCGAAAGAATCACTAAGAAAAATGTGGTGATCATTGGTATTAATTACATTATATAGGACACAGTCATCAGCGTAAAGGCGGATTTTGGCAGACACATAAGTGGGCAAATCATTTATGTACAATAAGAACAAAAGTGGTCCCAGACCTGAACCCTGGGGGACTCCGGATGAAACATTCACAACAGACAAGTTTGAGGAATTAAAAGAAACAAACTGATAACGGTTGTTTAAAAAGCTAGCAATTCAGCCAACTAAGGAATAATTCTTGAGAGCAGTGTGAAGTTTGTGCAAAAGTTTAGAATGTGTAACAGTGTCGCATGCTTTTTCAAAGTCGATGAAAATTGCATCAATTTGGTAACCAGAGTGTAGAGCATTCGAAATGTTGTGAAAAAATTCTACACGCTGGGTTCTTGTACTAAGACCTTGGCGAAAACCATGCAGGGCATTACTTAGGATGTTATTATTTTCAAGAAACCCCATGATATGCTTAAAGATTATGTGTTCTAAATGTTTACTTGATTGAGACGTTAATGAAATCGGGCGATAGTTTAATGGTGACTGCTTGCTGCCAGATTTATGCATAGGAAGAATTTTCCCTAATTTCCAAGCTGAAGGAACAGTTCAAGTGTTTAAGCACTTTTGAAAAATTATGGTCAAGTGGCGGCTGGTCCACTCTCATATCTAAGAAGAAAAATATTAGGAATGCCGTCAGGACCAAGAGATTTCTTATTTCCCAGGTGCAAAATTAGGTTCATAACACCGTCGAGAGATACGGAAATGTCACTGATTGAGTTATTTGAACCATGGTGAAAGCTAGGGATGTCTAAGTTGTCAGTTGTGAATATCGATTGGAAGTATTCGTTGAACGCGTTAGAAATGGTTGAGGGGTCACTGCAGGGGACGTTACTTATAACAACTGTATTGTAGCAGCTGAGGTGGGTAAAATAGAAGCCTAAAATTTTTAGGGTTGCTTTTCATTAAATCTTGCAACGTAACTTTGAATAGAAGTCCTTCGACGAATTAATTTTGATCCGAAGTTCTTCTTTGGTAAGGTTAAATTCCTGTATTTTAAGGAGGTCACCATTCACCATGGTTCACCATGACAGCGTAAGGGTTTCAGCTGATCGCTGCAGGTACGAACTTGGACGGCGTGAACTAGTACTGCCATTTATTTGGCAACTTTTTGCGCTACCAGGCACGTTCGGGCAAAGGATTACGTCACACGTAGAAGCACACTCTGGTGGGTTTCGGTATTGCGTTATTTTGCTAATTAAAGATTATTTTAGAATTTATTGAGCGTTTCAGCTATCAGGCGCTTGACAAGAGTGTCTCTGGATCATAAAAGCACCTGTATTCTTACATAGTCAAAAAATCCCGGGAGTTTGCCTTGGAAGCCCGGTTTGTTCCCTGAGCCACGCTGCTCGCTTCTTGTCTCTTGAGGTTATATGTATCACTGTCTGCATTGCTGGTGTCCCAGTCTAATTCGTCATTTTCAGCCCGCTTGGTCAAACCCAACTCCGCCGTGGCCTCATTATGATGCACTCCGATAACTGGTGTGGGCTGCCCCCTTCCTAGCGCGATGTGGGAAGCCAAAAGTCGACCAGGAACTGCTGGGCAGGGTGTGGCCAGTCCGGGCAGCCTCATTCGGGACCATCTTTGAGGTCGACGGCCATTTCCCGGACCTTTTCATGCGAACATCCTCAGAACAGGGCGGTCATGCTGCTCCTGTCGTCATAGTGACGCTCTTTTCCACGTTTTCGCAGCTCAAGGTCCTAAAACACAGTGCCAGCTCATCCTTTGAGATTTTTTTCTTGGCTCGGGTTCAATCCACGAGCCTTTCTCCGACAAATCTGTTGCGTCTACGTGGCTGATGCAAGTGCCCTCGGGTGACTCTCCTCTCCTTGTGCAACGTTGTCGTGATTTCGCGTTCAGCATCCGCCTCTCCTTTACTCATCACAGTTGCCAAAAACCAGTCCCGCACCACCAGTGCTACTACCTGTGGCAGCCATGGTGGCACTGTCCAACGGTACCGCGACACTTCAAGTTTTAGCGGTACCGGTAAAAATGACGTGAAAGCTTGGCTTTCAGCCTATGAGCACGTCAGTGCCACCAGCAACTAGGATGACCCGGCCAAACTGCGTGTCGTCACCTTCTACCTTGCTGATGTCGCCAACCTCTGGTATCAAAAAAACAATAAGCACGAACTTTCTACCTGGTCTGACTTCAAGACTGCAATTTCAGAAGTCTTCAGCAACCCAACTTTGAGAACTTCGCGCCAGACAATGCCTATGCCAGCGTTCCCAGCAGACCGGTAACGAGGATGTTCATCAATATTCGCTCGCGCGTTAACGCCTTTATGAGGGAAGAAGAAAAAGTCAAAACATGACCTCAAAGGCATCGAAGATGAGGCATTCCGTGTGCCTCTTGCCTGGCACCCTGCTTTTGTTGCGGCCATCATCACCATTGGCCAGAACTTCGACGAGCTGCATGGACAAAGGTTGCTTGTGCGCAGTGCTGTTGCATATATACTGCGTCACTCTTGAGCCTCAAGTTTGCGTCTAACTCGTCACCGGCTTGAACACCCTCTTCTGAAATCATTGGCAGGAGGTGGCACGCCAATTGTCCATGCTCCTTCTCACCGATAAGTCCCATACAGCCTGACGCATCTCTTGCTGCTCCCATCAGGAGTGCTTTCCGTGTTCAACATGCAGAGTCTGTACCTTCGCCCGAATCGTGTCCACCTGTGACTGCACCTTAGACCTACACCGCAGTCGCAGCAACAACCTCAGCCACTGACATTCGCCTGCCCTGCCCCAATGCGCCCGCCAACAGCCCCGGCATCCTGCATCGCCACCAGTGCTATTTCGAAGCCAGTATACTCAGAATTTCTGGCATACACAAGACAACCGGCCTACAACTTCACTTGTAGTTTTGCCAGATATGTGGCCCGCTTCTGCAACCGTCGCGTGCCCCTTGCTAATCAATCTGCTTCAGCACCTGGCCTATATGGTCTATTGTGGCAAAATGGTCTATTGGGGACTAGTTTGTACGAAATCCTGCTTAGTCCTTTGGTAGATTGAACTCTAATATCATCTTAATTCTATTAGCTAGTATTTTGAACTTTTAACTTTGAACTTTTTATTTTCCAACTACCATCATTTGGGAAGCTGAGGGTCGGGGGTCAAAAAGCCTCTTCACGGGCTTGACTAGGACCACGACCCCATACAAAGTGGCAGGGATAGGCGAAGTGTACATTACAGTATAAAATAAATTAGACAACAACTATGTCGCTCAATTAGATCTGTAAAGGCATGCATAATAGTACTGTGAAGGAATTCATATTTACATATAAACATATATAGATATAAAATGCAAGTGAAAACAGATCGAAAAATAAACCTTTAAAACAATGTACCAACTTCAATTTTGATAATCACATAAAATATCAATGAGAGTGTACAAATGAAAAAGGAAATACAATGGCATTACACAGGTAGGACAAAAACGCATCTTTAGCAATATTTTTACAGTGTTAGTTGATTCAGATGGAACGGCAATAGAAAGCGCAGCATCTCCTTGCCGTAGTTCGTGCACGTGTGTGGAAGAAACCACGTGTGAACATGATGAGTGTTATAAAAAAGGGTCCGCCGGTTTATACGAGCAAGTGTGCCCAAAAAGTTATCACTTTTCAGTCCTGCGTAATAGCGTTTCATAAGACTTGTTGGATAATAATCTGGTAGGGTTAATAAGTTCATTTCTTCAAAAAGCGGTGACGTGTGACTTCCGTACGGAACATCTGCAATGGCGCGAACTGCCCTTTTCTGCATGACACGTAATTTGTGAATGTTCGTTAATGTTGTTGTGCCCCAAACCAGATGACAATAATGTGTGATAAGAACAACGATTTGTTGATGAGAATTTTAATTATTTTGCAAATATTTTGTAGAAAACAGATGATAAGCTGATAGGCCCTGTAATTTTCGGGTTCTTGAAGTCTGCTTTCTGATGGATAAATATTTTTTGTATTTACATATACTGCCATCTTGCATAGCAAGATATTGCAGGAGATAGTACAAACACAAAATAAGATACAATTAAAAAAAGGAACAAAGGAGTATACGCATTGAATGAACAGAACATCAGGAAAATGTACACAGCTGATCAATGAAAAAAGTTTAGCGATTGCTCAACAAATTCATCATTTGACAGCTCGCGCAGGGAGCCCAGAAGACTATTACAAATATCAATCGTGTGAGGAAAAAAGAAAACTTCTAGCAATCACTGGATGACTTCAAAGGTGCTATGTTAAGGTGGTAACTCCTCCGGGCGATCTGAGAAGAAGGGTTAGTAAAGGTAATGGGTGCTTCGATAAATGTTTCTCCATTAGCGATCTTATGCAACAGGACAGACGGTCACAAGTGCGTTGGAGAGCCAAGTTTTTGACTGCAATTCATTAGCATATACTAATGTTGGTGAAGAGAACGGTGATCATAACACTTACATGGAAATCTGATGGCCTCTTTCTGAATAGAATCAAGCATATTTATATCATTGACATGATGCGGTGCCCACACAACAGATGCAGGCTCTAGAAGAGTCCTTATTAGTGATCTGCATGCTACTAGTTTATATTCCGCAGTTGCATCTCGAAGGTTTCTCTTTAGGTAGCACAGCTTTCTTAATGCCTTATTTGTTATACAGTTAAACCTGGATTTTAAAGAAATTGACAAATTCTCGGAAAAATTAGTTATAAAGAGGATTTCGTTATATGCAGGTTCAGTATGAAAATTCAGAAAATAAACGCCCAAATGAAACAAAAAGGGGGACTGAAGGCAGAGCTAACCGCAAACACTTATTTTACAGTAAAAAATGATTTATTATTGCAATAGCAATTATATTGTTACAGAAGAGAGACGCCGTATCGACGAGGCTGTGGATGAAATATATTTCAAACCAGCAGCAGCAGCGGCGTGACCGGTAGACCAGACACCGAGCGGAGACCACTCTTCGTCCTCTTCATCAGGCACACACGCGCATCGTCCCACAAAATGTCAACATGCATGTAGCATAATCCCCGGCGGCAGAAGCGCCGTCTCGGCGCATCTAGATGTCAACGTCGGCGGGAGAGTGGTAAGGCTTCAAGCGTGCCACATGTACGATATTGGTGGTCTGTGGGGCAGTTCAAAGCGATGAGGCAGCAGGGGCAATTTCGTATGTCACAGGAGTAACCTCACGAAGGACTCGATATGGACCTGTGTGTGGCGGGAAAGAAGTTTTTCCGACAAGCCGACTTGACGGGTCGGGGACCACAGCAGCACCGACGAACCGGGCAAGAAGTGCACGTTGCGGTGCTGTTGATCGTACAAACACCGCTGGTTCTCTTGAGAGGTCAAAAAGCGAGTGCGGGCTATTTCGCGTGCGTGAGCAGCCCGAGTGATAGCATCAATGGCATATTCGCTGGTTGGTGTTGCGGTAGACGAAATGACTGTATCTAGGGGTAATTTAGGTTCTCGGCCAAACAATAGAAAAAATGGAGAGTAAGCGTCAGTGTCATGGCGAGAAGGATTGTAGGCAAATGTGACGTACGGCAACGCGAGATCCCAGTCGGTGTGGTTGGTAGAAACATACTCAGCGAGCGTGTCTGCAAGAGTTCGATTTAGACGCTCCGTGAGTCCATTGGTTTGCGGGTGGTATGACGTAGTTAGCATGTATCTCGTGTGCGAGGTCTGCAAGATGTTGGCTATCTCCTTCGAGAAAAAGGTGCGGTCATGATCTGTAAGCAGCTGCCGTGGGGCTCCGTGTTGCAAAATCATGTCCTTAAAGAGGAAGTCGGTGACATCTGTGGTGAAGTTTGTTTGAAGCGCTCGTGTGATGACATAGCGTGTGGCGTAGTCGGGGGCCAGGCTATCTACTTTGTGGGGATCTGAGGCGCGTCCGTGACCATTTCGCGGGCATTCCGCCACACGGCCACACCCTTTTGCTTTTCTGCTCTGTTAACACCACGTGGCGATAGATGGCGCCACGTGCGGGCACAGCACGCGGTACGCGTGCGCCGAGGGAGCGCTCTTTTCTCCGTGGTCGGCGCCAGGTAAGCACGTGTTTTCCTTCGTCCGCGTCCCCTTTGGGAATCGCCGGACTGTAGCCTGTCTGGGGTGGCCTTTGGCACCTCGGCAGGCGTGGTTACTTGAGTGCTAGCTTCAGCAGCGTACGCTAAGCCCACAGCGGTGCCTAGTGCTTGAAGTGGTCGTACCACAACGAGCAACACTTGCCGTAGGCCTACGCGTACGAGGTTTGCCCTAACACTCGCGACCAGGCCCTGTGGCCATCGTGAGAGTGCACAGCATAGCCGCGAGGGACCTTTTCCCGACCGGCGTGTCAAAGCTCGCCATTACCAGCTGCGACGTGCTCGCGGTTTTCCCCTTATTGTGAACGTCCTCGTGCGGGTGCCTTTGCTATCCGCGTCCCGGGAGCGGACGTTGTACTGTTTGTTCGGGGTGCCGCCAGAGGCAATAAAGTGTTGTGTATTTTTACATTAGAACACTGTGTGTTTGCCGTGCCGCGCTAAATGCCTTATTAGTTGAGCACGCGCGGAGCGGTGCGCTACACGCGAGTAAACGTAAGTAGCGGCCCTGTGGCTCGCTAAGCGTGAACCCGCGGTAATCGTCCGCTGCAGTTAGTAGCGGGGTCACCATACTGGTGTCCAACGCGGTATCAAAGGCTCATAAAGCCTTTGATTAGTCTTAGCCGAGTCAGCCCGCCTTTGCGAATCAGGCTCGCTGCATTTACCCGCCTTATGTCTGCTCCGCGTGAGTTCTTTCCGCTGACGCTTTTAGCAGATACCGCATTGCTCGAGAACAGGGCCAGTGCCCCCCTTGAGCGTCACAATCACGCACCCTCACTTGTCACAAGCCCCAGTCAGGATGACACGAGGCGCTACGTATCAGCTCCCACTGGAGAGGTAGCGTGTTTTGGGTCCGGGGCCATAGCCCAACCCAAACAGTGCACAAGGGCAAATTGGACTACTACTGCTCCCTTTAGAATGCATGGCAGTTCCGTGTCACAGAGCTCTGAAACGGCTTTCAGTGGAGCTTCCGGGGCGCAGATCGGCACCGCGGCCTCAGCCGTTGCCGAATTTTGCCGCTGGCTGCTACGCAACCTAGCAGCCAAGCTCATTTCGAGCACGCGCCTGCACCGCTAGCCGCAAGCGGCCTAGCATTTTCACGTGAAGCTGTCCCAAGAGTCGGCTGTGAAAAACAGGCGCTCCCCAAAGTCGCGACGGCCGGTATCTATTTTGAAACCGCGCCGCTTATCGAGCTCGGAGACAGTTCTCCATCGCTCGCCCACGCGCTGATGCACCGACAGCTTCTTTTGAAGCGGGCGCACAGACGCTGCTGCAAAATGCCGCCCAATAATTCAGGCACTCACGGGGGCAGTCCAAACGCTTTCGGCCGTTCCGAAACGCCCTCATCCCGCTGTCATGTTGGCCGTTCCGACCTACAGCGGGTATGGTGATCTGCAAAGTGCAAAAGATTACCTGGACTCCCTCACACGTTATCAGAAAGCCATGGGTCTAGACGACCAGGAAGTGCTCGGACGCGTCGTCCCGGCTGCACTGACTGACACAGCGGCCAGATGGCATCGGCTTTCCGGCCACCAAGCAGCAACCCTCGATGAGTTCGGCGCGGCCTTCCTGCGCGAATTCTTACCCGCTGACTACGAGAGTAGGATGTGGCGCGAGCTCGAGCTCCGCACACAAGCTTCTGATGAGTCGCTTCAGGAGTACGTATGCGCGATGGAAGACCTTTTTTCTATCGCTGAGCCCAGAGCCTCGAACGAGGAGCGCGTCGAACAGGTGATTTGGCAGGCACACCCTACCTTTTCGGCATACCTGCGCGGCAGTCGCTTCCGTAATTTGGAGGAATTGGCCGTCGAAGCAAAGCGCATCCAAGGCGACATTCTCGCCGCGCGTTCCTATCGCCTGCCACCGCCAGCCAGCGAGGCCCTCGAACTGTGCTGTGCGTGGGGAGGGGCTATGACACTTCCTCAGCGGCAGCAGCCAGCCGGAGCTGCCTTTGCGGCTACCGCTACAGGTGGGCGTGCGTGGGAGATAAGCAATCAAGCTTTAGATCCCAACACGTACGGTAGGCATCGCAACTCGACGCGCGCGAGCAGGGACGAAATCCGACCCAGCGCATCACTTGTAGTAACAGTCGTCAGAGCGGTTTTTTTTTATCACGCGGCGAACCGACCCCTGCAGCTCGAAGCTGCTCCGTCGCGGGGAAAGGGACCTCGATGGAGTGCGCTGCTTCCGCTGCCGTCAACGAGGGCACATAGCGAGGGAGGGCTCCGCGTTAGTGCCTCCTGTGAGGCAGGGAAACGAGAGCGCGGGGCCGTTTGTGAAGGCAACGAGCGGACGAACCCTTGCTTCTCCCCTCTGCGTATCGGGCAAGCAGTCTTTCTGGTGCGCACGCGCCGTTTATTTCGGTCATCATTGTCGGTCGCAAATTCTCGGCGTTGCTGGACACGGGTGCAAGCGCTTCGTTGTTTGGCGAACAGGTGTTGTCCCACTTGCAGAAGTGCTCGGTGCGCTTGCGGGACAGCCAAACAACATTCACCCTCGCGAAAGGCGTGGCCCAGTCGGCGGGCGCCGCGAGGTTGACTGTCAGATGGGGAGGCCGAATGAGACGCGCACGTTTCGTTCATCTTCCAGGGCTCATTGTTCCTGTGATTCTCGTTCGGGACTTTCTCCTAAAAACCGGTATCGTAGTGGACATTGCGAATGGAGGCTATCGCGACGGACCTTTTTCCGAGCTAAAGCCGTTCATCAGCCCACCGGCGCTTTCTGTTGCCTGTGCAGTTGAAGCGTCGAAACCGTGTTACGTGCAAACTTCGGGGGCAGGCCCCTACGCTATGCACTCGTCGGCTCACAATCCCCATTGGGATCGAGCGGCACGACACGAAGAGGCTCTGCATCCTTTGATCGCCTGTGCGACTCAATTGAATGATACACAGTAGGCATGTCTGTCGGCATTGTTACGCGAATACGATGAGCTCTTCACCGATCAACCTGGCTGTACTGATTTGGTGAGCCATTCAATCGAAACTGGCGACGCGCTCCCTTTGAAGTGCAACCCCAGGCCCGTCAGCCAGGCCAAAAGGCAGGTAATTGACGGCTTGCTGGACGAGATGCTTTCAGCTGGCATTGTTGGCCGTTCGTCCAGCGCCTGGGCGTCTCCAATTGTGTTGGTGCCTAAGAAAGATGGCAGTCATCGCCTGTGCGTAGACTACCGCTGTCTGAACGGAGTGACTCGTAAGGAGGCCTATCCGCTCCTCACGATTAGCTCCATCGTAGGAAACCTCGGCACTACGCGGTATTTTACCACATTAGATGCCTCCAAAGGTTACCTACAGGTCCGGATGGATGAGCGTGACCGGTGCAAGACCGAGTTCACCCCTATGTTCTTTGGTCTTTGCAATGCTCCTGCGACTTTTCAGAGACTCATGGACCGCGTCCTCGGGGAAGCAAAGTGGTCTCACTGCATGTGCTACCTCGACGACATCGTGATTTATTCACGAACCTTCGAAGAGCATTTGGCCCACATTGCCGATGTTCTCGAGAGGGTGAGAGCCGCCAGGATGACGTTAAATCCCACAAAGGCCCAACTAGCGCAAACCCGAGTTCAGTTACTTGGCTTCACGCTGGGCGAAGGCTCCATCGAGCCAGATCGGGAGAAACTTCGAGCAATCCTCGATTTCCCCGCGCCCAAGGACGTACACGGCCTGCGCCGTTTTCTCGGAATGGCCAATTTTTACCGGTCTTTCATTCCGTCCTGTGCCCGAGTGCAGGCGACTTTGACCAAGCTCTTGGGTAAGTCAGCTGAGTGGCGATGGGGACCTGAGCAGCAAGAGGCGTTTTGCCGTCTGTCTAGCGCCATTGCGGAGACGGCGCAGCTCAAGCTCCCCGACCTGACCAGACCGTTTGTTGTCCAGACTGACGCAAGCGATCTGGGATTAGGAGCAGTTCTCCTACAGGAATACGATGGTGTGTTGCAGCCGCTGGCCTTTGCTAGCCGTTCGTTGATACCCGCAAAAAGGAATTATTTCGTGACCGAGAATGAGTGTCTCACCATCGTGTTTGCACTGCGGAAGTTTGATGTCTACCTCGATGGGACAAAGTTTGTGGTGCAAACAGATCACAGCGCGCTTAGCTGGTTGATGCGGCTCCGTGAGCCTGCAGGCAGGCTAGCGCGCTGGGCTCTCCTAATACAGCATTGACTTTTTAGTGCAGTATCGGAAGGGGAGCACTTTGCGCAAGCGAGCGGCGCGGGCGAAACGACGGCGGAGCCGCCGAGTGGAGAAAAGGGTGAGTGCGCCGACGAGCAAACCCTTTCCACGGGCCAGGCAAGCAGCGCGCCGCAAAGCGGGCGAGAGGGGGAGCGAAAGGGAAGCGAACCCACAACGCCAATGCGAGCGGAGGCGATGGCTGCAGTCCTGAGTGGGAACGATACCAAGCTCCCCTTTGGGAGAATGGGAATCGCTTTCAGCAGACAAGAGTTACTGAAGGCCCAGCAAGATGATCCGTTTTGTCTCAAATTGAGCGATGGTCTCAGGGAGACGGAGCGCCGAGACGCTGCTGGTAGTGCGGCGGGCGCAGGGGGACGGGAACCGGCGTGTGTCGCTGGGTCCCCCGCGGATACATACTTGCTGGACTATGATGGACTCTTGCTGAAATACATAGCCACCGATGGGGAGTCAGTGGACCCCTTTAAGGTGGTTGTGCCCAAAAGTCTGAGAGGCGCACTGTTGCGAGCCTCTCACGACGAGCCCGTGGCCGGTCACCTGAGTGGCTCTAAAGTTTTTGCAAAACTGAGCAAGGTTGTGACTTGGCTTGGCATGAAGCGTGACATTTTTCGCTATTGCCGTTCCTGCCACGTCTGTCAAGCGGTGAAATCAAGGGGTGGCAAGCCGCCCGGCTTGATGAAACCGATTGTCAGTGAGCGTCCGTGGCAAGTAGCCACCTGCGATCTAATGGGGCCGTTCCCTAGGAGTAAGCAGGGGTTCATACATCTGATGGTAGTTGTTGATCATTTTTCCAAATGGGTGGAGCTGTTCCCGCTGCGGAAAGTGACAGCACGAGCGGTGTTAGAGAGGCTACAGGAAGTGTTTTGTCGGTTCGGCTTTCCGAAAAGATTGATCACGGACAACGCATCGTATTTCACCGCTCGGGTGTTTGGTGATACGTGCCGTTCCCTAGGAATAGATCACTGCACCACATCGCCCTACCATCCCCAGTCCAATTTGATGGAGCGAATCAATCGTACGCTCAAACCGATGTTGGCGGCCTTTGCCGAAAGCCAAAAAGATTTGCAGACCATTTGAGTGAACTCGCGTTTGCAATCCGAACCTCCGAGAGTCGCTCTACTGGTTTCTTCCCCGCTTTCCTTAATTTCGGAAGGGAGTTGGCAAATCCGGTGACCAGTGTCATGCAATGCCAGCTCAGAGACGAGGAAGAACCGGCAGACTGTTCTGCTTACGCTTCCACACTTCGGGACAGGCTTTGTCGAGCTCTCAGTAGAGCGAGGCAGAGTTTGGCATCGGCCAGGGCCGAGCAAAAGGCCCAGTACGACCGAAAACGTCGCCACCTTTCATTTAAGGTGGGTGACCTCGTCCTGAAGCGCAACCACGCTCTTAGCGACGCGAGCAAGGGTTTCTCAACTTCGCTCGCTCCAAAGATCCAAGCTTTTTCTACTCGGTCCTTACCGTGTGGAAAAAGCTTGGATTCCACTCGCGTACTTGCTGAAAGACCCACTTTCAAGAAAACTCAGCCGTGCCCACATCGCAGACCTGAAAGCCTTTGCGTCAAGGTCTGACGAGCCTGCGCCAGCGCCCAGTGGCTCTTCGCGCAAGCAACGGCGCACACCCGGCGCGGCGGACCGCATTCGGACCACGCACCGGTATAATCTGAGGAAGCGGTCACCTTGGTGATTTCGCGCCGAACGGCGGGCTTATTTCCGCAACCGAAGGCCCTCATTTTTACTGTCTAGTCTCAGTTAGCTAACTTCTTTACAGCCAGTGCTTGCAAAGAAGTCTGTTCCGCCCAGTTACTGCTGCCGATTGTCATTTGAGTGTTGTTGTTTACTTGATGTTTTTTCCGTGTTTTCTTTTTTTCTTCTCGCTGGAGGAGGGGATTGTGAATTAGTGCTTTAGCGTGGGGAGAGGGACAAAGGACACTCTGCGCTTCCTTTGCGGTGCGCGTTTGGAGAGACCCGACCATCGGAGGTGTGTGTGCGTGTGTGCGTGCGTGTGGCAACAACTTAAGAAGTCACCGACCCCTACACCACCTTGCACTCTGGAGGTGTTCGGAGACCTGCGGTCGTTAGGCAGCCCGGTTGCGCCCTGCTCCCGACCATCGCTGATAAGCACTGCTGGCCTTTCTATCACGGCTCCTGCACGAGGCCAGCTGTGGCAGACACTGTGCACGACTCGACTGACGCCGCAGGACGCCTCGCAGCCATTAGATTTGGCGACCATTATTCCAGCAGAAAGGCCGGCTGTCGCAGCGAGGTCGATCTGAACCTCCACCGAGGCGGCGTTCGTCGGACTCGCAGGGCTGTCGTTAACATAGACGAGACAAAGGTGAGCCCGTTCTTCGCATGAAGGCCTCAACCAGAACCCTCCCCTTGAACTCTCGCATCCACGCAGTCACCCAAGTCAAACATTTTGTGACGCTGCCCCTCCGAGCCGTGGACGCTTTCTTGCGTGAGCATCATGAACTCCCGTTACCCCTCTTCCGCGGAGCCATTGTATTTCTCAAGTGTATTCTTGTGTTGTTTTATTTTTTTTCTTCAGCAGCAGTTCCAGAGCAAGGCTGAGGCTAGCTGTCGCCCATTGCATGACGCCTTTGCATGCATGGGCGACGACCGGCTGCCTTTGCAGACCGGTATATAGGATGAATTAAGGAGAGGAGGATGTGGGGATCTTAGGCGCGCCCGCGACCATTTCGCAGGCATTCCGCCACACGGCCACACCCTTTTGCTTTTCTGCTCTGTTAACACCACGTGGCGATAGATGGTGCCACGTGCGGGCATAGCAAGCGGTACGCGCGCGCCGAGGGAGTGCTCTCTTTTCCGTGGTCGGCGCCGGGTAAGCACGTGTTTTCCTTCGTCCGCGTTCCCTTCGGGAATCGCCGGACTGTAGCCTGCCTGGGGTGGCCTTGGGCACCTCGGCAGGCGTGTTTACTTGAGTGCTAGCTTCGGCAGCGTATGCTAAGCCCACAGCGGTGCCTAGTGCTTGAAGTGGTCGTACCACAACGAGCAACACTTGCCGTAGGCCTACGCGTATGAGGTTTGCCCTAACACTCGCGACCAGGCCCAGTGGCCATCGTGAGAGTGCGCAGCATAGCCGCGAGGGACCTTTTCCCGACCGGCGTGTCAAAGCTCGCCATTACCAGCTGCGACGTGCTCGCGGTTTTCCCCTTATTGTGAACGTCCTCGTGCGGGTGCCTTTGCTATCCGCGTCCCGGGAGCGGACGTTGTACTGTTTGTTCGGGGTGCCGCCAGAGGCAATAAAGTGTTGTGTATTTTTACATTAGAACACTGTGTGTTTGCCGTGCCGCGCTAAATGCCTTATTAGTTGAGCACGCGCGGAGCGGTGCGCTACACGCGAGTAAACGTAGTAGCGGCCCTGTGGCTCGCTAAGCGTGAACCCGCGGTGATCGTCCGCTGCAGTTAGTAGTGGGGTCACCATAACTTGTTACCCAAGGAAGACAAGGGGAAAGGGCCAAGTAGGTCCAAGCCAGCGTGGAAGAACGATTCTGACGGAATGTCAAGTGGTTGAAGGCATCCGGCGGGAAGTGTCGATGGTGTTTTGCAGCGCTGGCGTTTCTCACAAGCTGCAACGTATCTTCTGACTGAGCGCGCAAGCCCTGGCCAAAAGAAGCATCGACGTATTCGGTTGTAAGTGCGTGACACACCAAGGTGGCCAGCAGTCAGAAGGTCATGAAGTTCGTGTGGAACTTCCGAGCGAAGGTGTTTGGCGGTATAATAAAACTTTGGCAGTATAATAAAACTTTGGCGGTATAATACACCATCGTGGAGCACGAATGAGCGGAGGGACTGTTTGGAAGATGGTGATTCGAGGCGCTCAATGATAGCATGCAAGGATACATCATGGCGCTGCTCGTCACTGATGCATGTCATTTGCGAAAGGGAAAAGACTCAAGGCACGGTGTCGGTGTCTGGCATAGTGCTCGACTCAGCAACCAGGTAGCGGGACAGGCAGTCTACGTTCTGATGCAGGCATCCGTACTTGTATGTCACTGTGTAGGTACACCCTTGCAGTCGCAGAGCCCAGCGCCAGAGCCGGCCAGTAGGATTCTTCAGTGACGAAAGCCAACATAGCGCATGGTGGTCCGTTATTACAGAGAAATTCGTGCCATATAAATATGGGCAGAACTTCGTGACTGCCCAAACAAGAGCAAGACTTTCACGCTCTGTTATTGAATAGTTGCGCTCGGCAGCTGTGAGTAGGCGGCTTGCATAGGCGATAACTCGGTCGTGTCCCCGCTGGCGTTGTGCTAGGACGGCTCCGATCCCGTGACCACTCGCATCGATTCGGACTTCTGTCAGAGCGGACGGGTCAAAGTGGGCCAATATATATAGGTGGAGTCGTGAGAAGGGTAATGAGGTGAGAAAAAGCGGCAGCTTTGGCGGTACCCCACGTAAAAGTCACGTCTTTATTCAGAAGGTTGGTGAGTGGTCGAGCGATAGTTGCAAAATCTTTTAGGAACCTTCTAAAATAGGAACAAAGTACCACAAAGCTACGGACGTCCTTGACAGACTGGGGTACAGGAACGCTCGTGACGGCACGAATTTTCTCCAAGTCAAGCTGCACACCTGATGCGTCGACAAGGTGGCCCAACACCGTAATCTGCTGGCGGCCGGAAGTGACATTTCGATGAGTTTAGTTGAAGGCCAGCAGTGCGGAAGATGTCGAGAACCGCTGACAAACTCTGGAGGTGTGTCTCAAATGTGGGCGAATATACAAGGACATCAACCAGTTAGCACCGGCATGTTGACCACTTGAACCCTTGTAATAGCGTGTCCATTATACGCTCAAACGTGGCTGGGGCGTTGCATAGCCCAAACGGCATCAGCTTGAATTGGTATAGGCCGTCGGAAGTTACAAACGCAGTATTTTCTTGGTCTTTCTCGTCCACCACAATCTGCCAATAGCCAGAACATAGGTCGAGTGAAGAGAAGTATCGTGCGCCATGAAGACAATCGAGGGCGTCATCAATTCGGGGCAAAGGATAAACGTCCTTTTTTGTGATTCGATTAAGATGGCTCTAATCGACGCAGCAGTGCCACGTGTCATCTTTCTTTCTAACGAGCACAACAGGAGATGCCCAAGAGCTTGAGGAGGGTTCAATAATTCCTTTGGCTAGCATCTTGTTGACTTCTTCTTGAATTACCTTACGCTCTGTAGCAGACACCCGGTATGGTCGGCGGTGAATGGGAGGAGAATCACCAGTATTAATGCGGTGCTTCACGAGGGAAGTCTGACCGAGTGAACTGCTGTCCATGTCAAATATGTCGTGGTAGGAAGCCAGAAGTCGGAATAGGGCGTCGGATTGCTCAGGTTTGAGTTTCGGGTCGATCATAGTGTGCAAGGCCGCATCGAGGAATGTGGCATCCTGCTGGGGACATGGAAGATCGGAGCATGCATTTGCCGCAAAAGCGGTGACATGGCCATCTATTAAGGGTCGAAGCGTGGCAGCTGAAATTCTGTGCGGTAGTATTTGCTGCGTGAAACCGAAATTGATAATTGGCAGACATGTTGGGCTAGAAGCCATGGTTACGACGGAGTGTGGCATAGTGATATCGCGCGCCAGGATAACATCTGGAATAGGTGTGACGACATAATCATCGTCAAGAACGGGTAAACTTGTTGCCAATTCAATGAATTTGAGGGCTTTTGGCGGTATCTGACTGAAGTCTTTGGTACAGAGGCTTTTCGGCTGCTCGGGGCGAGAATCTAGAAGAAGAGGAAGTTCCAAACAGAGAGTGCCGGGAGAACAGTCAATCAGGGCAGAATGCGTCGATAAGAAGAACATCCCGAAGATGAGGTCATCAGGGCAATTGTCGAGCACGGTAAATAAAACACGAACATGGCGGCCGGCAGCAAGGCTAGTACGAGCGGTACACATTCCAATGACGGCCACAGTTCCATTGTCGGCGACATGGACGGCTTGTGTTGCGGCAAGCGTGTGTCCTTTTTTGAGGCGGCGACAGAGACGAGCACTCGTTATAGACACGTGAGCTCCAGTGTCAACTAAAGCTGTCAAATAAAGACCGTTCACATGCACTTCCAGCAAGTTATTATTAGTAGGTAGCGTCAACGGAGGATTTGGGTCAGTCGCACTTGATGCAACACTACCTCCAGGAGCTGCATAATCTAGTTTTTCGTCTGGGAAGATCCATAGTTAGTCGGTGATGGATAGCGGCGGGGTTAGGGCGACGGAGAACGACGGCGTTGCGGTGACGGTTGTGGGGTCTCCGCAAGGCGAACGCGCGCTTCGCCACGCCACGCTCTTGGAGTGAACGGACACAGTGGACACGGTCGATACAAAGCACACAACATACATACATTTATTAACTAATTTTGACGACGATGTCGTCCGCCGAATGTTACATCAATATTTCATTAACACGCTACCATACAAACGACATAACGCAGTGACACACTAACTACACAATAACATGATAAACACACACCCAACACACTAGCACATACCCAAGGCGGCGTCGCCAACGCCTGACCTTCCACGTGGGACCCCGGCGCGAAGCCCGCGGTGCCGAGCACCGGGGGGCCCACGCGACAGACAACCGTTCGCGGCAGCCGCCACGCGCAGAAGAGGCTCGCTCAACGCTCGCCCGCCACCAAGGCTCGCCTCCCGCCAGGGGCCACCGCCGGCGCTACCACTCTACCAACAGCGGTACTCAAAGTGAACACAACGCCATCTATCGCCTGGCGGTGGTCACCACCAAAATAAAGCCTTGGGGCGAGACACGTGCGCCACGCGGCGCAGACAACTTTACAGGGGGGGGGTGTCAGCACCCCCACATTCCCCCAACCTTAAATCAAACCATATCCCGAAATCAAAAATTAGCTACACAATCTTTAACAAAAAAAATGATATCGCACGACCATAATGTCCTTGCCCCACGACACCACCGCCAGTCGACGCTGCTGCACTGTCCGGCTCGACTTCCCCTCAGTACCGGTCCCGCAAAAGCAACGTTGCCGTCGGCGCGACGATCCGTCGCTAGCGCCGACACGTCTTCCAGTTCCGACCAGCACTCGCGAGGGCGCCGGACTGCAGGCAGTTGCGCAGGTCCCAGGCATCTCCATCGCCCGACCTCACGACCGCATTCGTGGCCAACGACGCTGACGATGTGCAGGACAGCCGGCCGTGGATGACATCCCTCCCGCTGAATACATCAACAAAACTCGAAAGAAACAAAGGAGCGCGGCCTAGGGGAGGGAGCTTCAGGCTTTTCGGCCACGTGGTACGGTGGTTAGTACTGCTAGCTAATACATCGGTGGCGGCTGAGACGCCCATCAAAAAAAAACAAAAATCACTTTTCCTAACTCGTGCTCACAAGAAAAAAAAAAGTGAGGGAAGCGGAGCGCGACACCTCAACGCCACGATCCACCTAGTTGTGCCACGTGCGACAGGCGGCTGCGTAGAGCCTTAGGCCTAATGAGTCGCTCGGCAACAACCGGCATCCACCCAGCACCCAGCCTAGGCGCAGAAGAGGCAGCCGCGAGGAGACGTCCACTCTGTGAGGTGGCCACTATCGCTCGCCGCACACAGCAGCTTACCGAGCGACCGGCGTCCACCGCCCTGGGCGGTGTCACGACGCCTCGGCGTCGAGCCGCAATACAAGTCAGCAACGACGCCCGGCTCCCTGAGCCAAAAGAGATAGAAGAAGCTATTCACAGAAAATCGGACCACCCACGAGGCTTCCGTACTCACTCGCTTCGGGCCTGGCCTACAAACCACGTGCTCGAGGCCTTGCTCACCCCAGGATGCGGACCGCATGGCTCTCGTCCTAATTCAACAACGTTTTTGAAAACTAACAACAACAAAAAAATAACACTTGCGAGCAAAAAAAAATAAATAGAAAGTCAACCTGCCGACCAACTGAAACACGTTACAAAACCAATCTCCTCGCTTCTCAACAAAGCCCACCACCGACGCTAGCAAAGAAGTCCCCCCTAGGCCTACTCTACTCCGGCTCTAACAAAATCCCTGTACCGAACCGCAAAAACTGTCGTCCGATACTCCAAGAGCTCCACGTTGGGCAGCCAGTGTGGGGTCTCCGCAAGGCGAACGCGCGCTTCGCCACGCCACGCTCTTGGAGTGAACGGACACAGTGGACACGGTCGATACAAAGCACACAACATACATACATTTATTAACTAATTTTGACGACGATGTCGTCCGCCGAATGTTACATCAATATTTCATTAACACGCTACCATACAAACGACATAACGCAGTGACACACTAACTACACAATAACATGATAAACACACACCCAACACACTAGCACATACCCAAGGCGGCGTCGCCAACGCCTGACCTTCCACGTGGGACCCCGGCGCGAAGCCCGCGGTGCCGAGCACCGGGGGGCCCACGCGACAGACAACCGTTCGCGGCAGCCGCCACGCGCAGAAGAGGCTCGCTCAACGCTCGCCCGCCACCAAGGCCCGCCTTCCGCCAGGGGCCACCGCCGGCGCTACCACTCTACCAACAGCGGTACTCAAAGTGAACACCAACGCCATCTATCGCCTGGCGGTGGTCACCACCAAAATAAAGCCTTGGGGCGAGGACACGTGCGCCACGCGGCGCAGACAACTTTACAGGGGGGGGGGTTGTCAGCACCCCCACACGGTGAACGAGCGGTAGAGTGGCTGTTAGGTGCGTTGGATGTAGAATACTCACGGCTGGGCGAATATCGACGGGGGTCCGCGTATGGCCGAGGAGAAGAAGAAAGTTGGCTCCAATGAAGGGGGCGTGCAAGTGCTGCGCCAGTAGCGGGAGACATGATCAACTCTGTGACAGTGGAAGCAGATTGGCTTGTCATCTGCTGTTCTCCATTCTGTTGTCAGATTGAGGTATCTGGGCAGAGAGTATGGGTCGTGGCGTGGTGCATTTATTGGCATCGGTCGGTAGTCCGGTCGCGAGACAGAGCAGGTGACAGAAAAACCAAGGTTAGCAATTTCTTGACGCACAACTGCCTGAATAACTGACACCACTCAAGGTGTTTGCACGATGCCCTGGTCGAGTGGAAGTGCATGAAACGGCGCCGGACGGGCCACCTCAAGCTCCCGTCGAACGATGCGTCTGACATTCTTGTGCAAGGGTGGTGCGGCACCAAGATCGGTACAGGTTGGCGTGACAGCCGTGTTAGGGAGCCGTGAAAATTGAGGCTGAACTCGGCAGTTTTTGGCCATTTCGAAGCAGTGACATTCTTTAATTATGATATCGACGGTCGTGAAGTTGTTGTACACGAGCAAGTTGAGAGCGTCGTCCGCCATGCCCTTGAGTATGTGGCCCACCTTGTACTCTCGGTCATTTGCTCGTCCACTTTGCAGCACAACGCGAGAACGTCCTGTATGTACGAGACATACGACTCGGTTGATGACTGTACTCGGGTGGCGAGTTCTTGTCGTGCGGCCGTTTGTCGACCGGACTGGTGCCCAAAGATGTCGCGTAGTCGCTCCTTGAAGATGTCTCAGCTAGTGAGCTCGACCTCATGAGCGTCGAACCATACACGCGTGGTGCCATCCAAGTAAAGATTACGTTGGCGAGCAGCATGGTAGGAGGCTAACGCGCTCGTACATGCGGAGCCAGTAGTCGACGTCAAGGCCAGGCTGGGCGGAGAACGTACCGGGATCACAGGGGTGGGACATCGCAATGTACGTAGTAGCTGGCACTTCAGCTGATGGCGGTAACGGGTTGTTATCATTATAAGCCATGGCTGGAGGCTGGAAGGTGCGGCCACTGCGAAGCTTCGTGGTGAGGACGGGGAATGTTCCACCTCCACCAATTATGTTACGGAAGAGAGACGCCGTGTCGACGAGGCTGTGGATGAAATATATTTCAAACCAGCAGCAGCAGCGGCGTCACCGGTAGACCAGACACTGAGGGCAAGCTATGTCTCGTCAACCTATTCGAGCGCGCAAGCACTTGCAACGGTTAATTTGAACATATCGCGCTCCAAAAATGCTCTCAGCACCCCTTGCAATCCCACGGCGGCACCTGCGACACCTAACGCTGCGCGCGAAGCAAATGAAAAGGAAAGAAAAGGCTGTGGTGGAATGTTTGCTGTCTCTCAATGCTGATCTGCGACGCGCCCGTGTCACGCTTCTCCCTTTTCTGTCCCTGCCACATAAAAGACCCTTCTTCTTTTAACGCCGCGTGCGAAAAGAGAGAGGAAAAAAAAAGGTTGTCGCTGGGTTGAATGAATGTGTGGTTGAAGGAAAGGAAAACGACACCATCTTCTGCAGCCCGTGCGGGAGCACGGCTCTGCGCCTTGAGGGGGGAGGGGGTCTCTCACGCGCTGGTGCCTCGCTGCCCCCTTTCCCGTACCTGCCACGTAACCCTTCTCCTTTCAACAACGCACGCAAAGAGAGCAAAAAAAAAAAAAGGCTGTGTGGAGTGTTGGTTTTTCTCAAATGCCAATCTGCTTCTTTCCGCGTGAAGACGCTCCTCCTTTCTTGTCACGTGCTGGCCATGCTGCGGCCCCGTTACGCAGTCGTTATTGTCGTCGTCTTTAGAAAGTGTCGGTGCTGGACATTTTCGTGCGCAACCTCTCTTGCCAGGAGAATGCTGAGGCCGAAGTGGAATTGCTTTGCAAGCTACATGCGAAATTTCTTCCGATTCAAACAAATTTCCGGGCCCCTTCGAGTTCGAATTATTGAGATTGAACTGTGCCAATTTGGAGTATAAGGTTACGAGTGCCCGCAGTAGGGATTAGCATGCCTGGCAAAGTTGGTGCTAATCAGTTAGTGAAAAATGTGGGGCTGCACCCATCATCACATGTGAACACAGATTTAAAATAGTCTTTGGATGCTTCGAAAGTGCTAAGATTATCAGAGCATGGTTTATCAGAAATAATAAATGATGTTGAAATGATGTGGGCGATCTTTCAAGATTCTGCTACCCTTCCTGTCAAAATACACTTCATATATAAGGTGACCTGTTTTTCTAACACAATTTCTCCGCCATCTTTCAGCAGGTACATTGTTACCTTACCCTCACCAGCGGCTTTGCCTCTTTGCATTTCTTCTAGGGCTTTCCTTACTTCCCCTGTCATTACTGGTAGGATGTCAATTTCCCCTGGACTACTATTGTTTCTCACGGTATCATCCTAGTTGTTTTGGCTTCTGTACAGCTTTCTGTAGGACTCCTCTGCCACCTCAACTATCCTTTCCAGATTGGTTACGACATTGCCTTCCTTGTTCCTCATTGCATACATCCGATTTTTGCCTGTGCACAAGTTTGCCTTTGCAGCTTTTAGGCTTTTGCCGTTTTTCACAGCCTGCTGAATTCTCTCCGTGTTATACATACCTGCTGATGTCAGCTACCTTACACCTATTGATTAACTTCCAAAGTCAGTAGCTTTTGAGGCTTTCATGGTTTGTCGTCTTTTAATGAAATTTTTCGTCACCTGGGATAGTTTGCCAATGTCCTATCTAGTGACTGTGCCTCTGACTTCCATTGCACACTCTCTGGGGATACTAGTAAGATTATCATTCATTGTGTCAACGCTAACGTCCGTTACTTCATTTAGAGGTGGGAATCTATTCCGAAGCAAAACTGTGAATTCATGTACTTTTACTCTCACTGCCAGATCATTAATTGGTTTCTTGCTTATCACTTTATGCCTTTGCTTTTTAATTAAGCGAATACGAGCTCTTACCATTCTATGGTCACTACATCGAATCTTGCCAATCACTTTTACATCCTGTACAATGCCTGGGTGTGCACAAAGAATGAAGTCTAATTTTACTTTCACCATTAGGACTTCACCATGTCCACGTATGATTAGCCCGTTTTTTTAAGAAGGTATTCAAGATCCGTAAGTCATTACATTTGGCAAACACGACTAATAACTCTGCTTTGGCATTTCTACAGCCGATGTCATATTCTCCCATTGCCTGGTCACTTGCCTATTTTCTTGCCTATTTTGGCAATAAAGTCAACCATGAGAATAGAATACTGTGTCTTTAGTTTATATATGGTGGACTCTACATTTTCACAGAAGCGTTCAACCTAAATGATCATCATGGCTCGATGTAGGCACGTAGACCTGTTTCACCTTGAGCTTGTTCCTTTTGTTAAACTTAAGTTATGATGGTTGCCACGCTCTCACTGATGCTATAGTATTCCTCTATGTTTCCAGCTATATTCTTGTGCGTAAGAACCCCATCCCTAGTTCTTTTCTGTGAACTGATTCACGGTAGCACAGGACGTGTTCGTTCTCAGCACTGTATAAGCCTCATGCGCCCCCCTAACTTCCCCGAGTTCTACTACATCCCATTTAACACCCTCTAATTTCCTGAACAGCACAGCCAGACTAGCCTCACTAGATAGCGTTCCAGCGTTGAATGTTGCCCCGATGCAGTGGTCTTGTGCCTAAGATACTCGGCCGCTGACCCGCAGGTTGCAGGATCGAATCCGGGCTGCAGCGGCTGCATTTTCGATGGAGGCAAAAATGCTGCGGCCCTTGTGCTCAGATTTGGGTGCACGTTAAAGAACCTCAGGTGGTCGAAATTTCTGGAGCCCTCCACTACAGCATCTCTCATAATCATATGGTGGTTTCGGGACATTAAACCCCACATATCAAATATATCAGCATTGAACATAGCCATGTTCAGATTCTAATAGCGTCCAGTCCGGACCCAGAGATTCTTAGCACTCACCGCTGCATTGCAGGTCCGACCGTCGCTTTGGACAGTGCTTCACAGCTGCTGGGGACTGGGGGCTAAGGGTTACTGCATTTACTCGCGTCATGAACCCATCCCCCAAACTTGGTCCTCCAAAAATAAAAGGAACATTTTTTATTCATTTTGTTTCGGTATGATAACCAGTGCCATTGACAATCGAACCAACATTAAATCAAGCCATTACAGTTGAACCTCTTTATAGGAGCCATGCTCTTGACAGAAATTTGTTTTTTTATATGATGTGTCTTTTATAAGCACGGGTACCATGTATGCATTTTCCTATCACCAGTATTTTACTTTAGGCACACTAGTGTCTCTTATATCAATTTGTCTCCTAATCAGTGGCTTTTGTAAAGAGGTTCGACTGTACATCACAAAATAATGACACAATAAATGTTAAACATAGTTTAACAACAACCATGCTAAGCAGTTCGAGCAGCGTGAGCTCAGACGACGTCAATCAAAATTTAAAAGTCTCGCCTTTTGTGGCAGAGTGCCATCTGTCGAATGCAGGGAGAAGCCTCTTTAGTTATAGCTCCACGTAAGCACAGCAGCAAAAAAACATAGCAAAGAAACAAAGCGCGTGGCTTCACATCGGCGGGCGTGTGGCGTAGAAACACAACACCATAGAGTGCATGCCACATCCTCGCCATCTCGAAGGCCATGCAACACACAACCTCACCGATAAGCGTGTTGTGCTTCCCACAACGTTTGTTTGCCATCATCAGATACTGCATTTTTGTTGTCAGGTTTGCCGTAGTGAGCTTATATGGACACCTGCTGCGCAGTGTGTGTGCTCGGTTAGTACGCTATATACACGGGTGGTTTTTAACTTAAAGGGCCTGTAAACAACCCCAAGGTCTCAAAATTGTAAAGAGAAATATGTACACATTTACTTCGTTACATGCTACCCGCAAAAATTTTGCGAATACGTGCTATATCAAGGAAGTTACAGGGCCAGACATCGCGTTCAGCTGGTTTCAAATTTTTTTCGCAATCTCGCCATCCTTTTTCTTTAAAGGAAAAGGAAGGCAGGGCCCGTCGTCATGACACCGTTCACTTCAACAATGTGATAATACGTCAGCGATCGATGTCATCGGCGACTCGACCAGTCGCAACGCACTTCCGCTTGCTACGATGCCTGGTTGTTTTCCGTTTACCCCGGTGCCGAGCTTCTCCGCAGCCCAGTCGCTTCGATTTGCGCTGACGATTTGCAGCAGGACGCGTTCCAAATCTCATGCATGAAGTTCGCCCGAAATTTTTCTGGAGTTCAATTTTTTTAGGAGCAGGCTGCCACGCTATCTGGGAGCAGCCACACAAAACACAAATAACGCGCTTAATAGTGTGTGTGCCTATCAACAGGTGGCGCGACAATCTGCTCACTCCCAAAGACTTGGTCGGTGAAGTGTCCCAATTTCGATGCATGAAGGACTATGGAGAGTTTCGCAGCTCGTATGATTGAATAGCTCTGTCGTAGCTCTGAGTGGGAACAGGAACTATCGTTTGACTTCACTACTGTTGTTGAGACCTGGTTTAGACCAATACCGAGCTGCATGCTGCGTCAAGTAGCGATCGCTGAGTGTCGTCACTGCCCGTTGCACGAGATGGTCAGGCGTAGAGAAAGGGAGCGCGGGAATTGTTTTTCGAATGAAGGCTGTGCATGGCACGCAGCTCTGTAATATTCAGTAAAGCGTGATCGCTGCGGTCTACTACGAATTACCAAGCTTGTTTGGAGGGTGTAAAAAAAAAAAGTCGGAGCCTGTTGACTGGCCCCTTAAAGTTCGTGGATCCGTTCCGTGCCTAGTTGGTTACACTAGAAAACAAAAAGAGCTTCAGGCTACAAAAACGATTTGCGCGCATTTCGTGGACCAAGACCACCATACGAAATTTTCGCTGTTATAACTCCTGTGACTTTTTATTCCTTCGTAATGAACCGTCCCCCAAAACTGGCATCAACTTTTCTGAAGAAAGGTGGGTTCGATTACGCTAGTAAATATGGCGATTGCGGCTTTCATATGAAACATGTTAACTCGCTACTGCAGCACTGTTTTGAAAAACTTCTCACCCTAGTACATGTTTGTTGGGTTTCATGCATAGAGAGCAAAAAAATGAACATTTTCAAGGGGTGCCCTCTCCAAAATCAAAAAGGTGCCTCTCCCCCCCCCCCCCCCCCCCCGAAAACATTTCTGGCTACGCACCTGCAAAACATCGAGGCATATGAGACGCGAGGCATTTCGGATAGGGGTTCAATTCAATGTGCGGTGTAACCACTCCTACTACGCAGCTGGCCCAAGCACTGCCAGAACATAGTAGCGCGTCCGGCCTGTGTAGGGGGCTAGGAAAGAGGCTGTGGTCTCACATAAAGCCTCAACACCTAACACTCTTTCAGCAAACACGTGATGGCGTCGGGGGAACAAGAATCTGCAGATGCGTGATGAAGCAATGCCTAGTCCGAATGCACTGCAACTCACTAGCGTGTTTGGACCTGCGTAAGTGGCTGTGTGTAAGAGGCTGTGGCCTTTTCCTTTTGCAGCTCTAGCTCTCAGCCTTAGATGCTTTTTAGATCATGGAGCAGGGGGTAGAGTGGAAGGCTTGGTGGGCCAAAGCTCAAAGGACTACATCGGCGAAAAACTTCTACGGATGAAACACTGGCTTGGCATGGCGAAACACAATGGCAGTGCTGGCAAGCAAACCCTAACATACGCAACACATACGCCTAAGCCAAGCGTCAGCATCGACCCCATGTGTTGGCTGCAGACAGATGATGAGAGTCCAATGCCTGTGCAGATTGCCTCACTAGACAAATTTAACGCCTGGGCTTCAGCGGTGTCAATGCCACTAAATAACTCTGCATACGGTGATAACACTCAATAGGCAACATTGAAGGAACATTATTGGAAACACTCAGTCAAACCGATGCAAATGCTGTGTACACCACCGGTGCTGCTTAGCACTGCAGCGGGTGTTGGTGCAATTTTTATCACAAAGCCCACGGCAGCATCCTGCTGCATAGATAATCAACGTGAGCAAAAATAGGGCGCGCTTGGGCGCCTCTACTTGTTGCCTCTACCAGCGCTGCTTGCACCGTTCACTCTCAGGCCAACAGCGCTGCTTGCGCTGCTCCGCGGGCGCGACAGAAAGGGGTCGGCACCACAGTGGAGTTTGATAACTTAAGGTATCTAGTATCGTTGTCATCAAAGCGCAGTCAACGACCGAGCAAGGCATCGCCTACATGAGAACATGTCATATCGGTGCAGGAAAAAAGCGCTAAAGCGCGGTTTGAGAAGTACCCTTCCCCTAATCAGGGTCGCTACAATGAGATGGTG